>ML255205.1:28936-46674 GCA_005239495.1 Nicotiana undulata
CCCGCTGTTGAAGTTTCCCTCCTCACCCCCCCCCCCCCCCCCCCCAATTATTAGCTCTTCAAAAAGGAACGACATGTTTTATTATTTATTGTGTTCTCATTTATCTCAATAAAATTCAGCCCTATATATTATATTGTAATTTTTCAAAGTATTGGTTACTTTCGAGATGGAAGTGGAAGTGATTTTATCAAAGATATTGTAGTGTTTTAGATTTTAAGACGAGGAGAGGATCGTACAAAGCTATAGGTGTTTTAGGTTAGAGTTAGAAGAGTAAATTGGCCAATTAAAGAGCAAAAAGGCCAAGAATTACTTTTATGAGAACTTGCAAGAAGGGATAGGGTCATTTCCTCCTAGTGAAAGATATTGGTGTAATTGTTGGGGAAAAATAATATTCCCGCCCAGGAATAATATCCACGTCAAATAATAATAACACAAGAGAGTAACCACGACTCCAAATCTTTTAACAGGGTAAAATACAATACCCGAGCGGAGCAATATTACCACTATAATATTACAACTTAGTAGTGACAAGAGACTTCTACAACTTCGAAATAAATAATACTCTTTATTTTAAACATCTCACTCCAATATTACTCTCACTCAATATTTATCTCACAAACCACAATCTGCGGATTACTCTCTCTACGCTTTGTTGCCCTCTCTGATTTTGGTGTACCGAATGAGAAGCCGAAGGATGCTATTTATAGGAGTTCTTGCAGCAATTCAAACTAATCATAATGGTTAGTTTTGCAACTTGCAGATTGAAACTTGCAAATCTCCTAGAAAGTCTATCGATTTGCAAATTGTAGGCACTGTCGCGCCCCCTTTTTCCTACCGCACGAGTTAGGTACGGAGAGATCGGGTTTATGACATTCTGGACAACTCCTTAAAGGAAGAGGTTTAAGGAAGAGTCGCCACCTAACGATTTTTATGGTGCGTTAGGGCACCTAGAGTAAATAACTCATGAACTAGTTTGCGTTACCAGAGATTGGGTAAGTGCTTGAAGTTATCCCAAGAGGAAGGTGTTAGGCACCCCTCAAGATCCACAACTGTGGGTCCCAGCCAAGAAGTTTTGTAAATTTGGACAGTAAACAAGAAAGGCTCACGTAAGAGGGGATTTCAAGTAAATACTGAAATTATTAAAAGAAATTTAAAGAATAAAAAAGTAAAATCATTTGAATGAAAATGTCCTAGGTTTTAAAGTAATATGGATCACATCAATGTAATACCCGGTATGTCACGCCTCGAAGAGGGGCTACACGTGGTATTAGCGCACCGGTCATCATATCCATATTCTACCTTTCCCACCCTGCAAAGGTATTTAAAACGCGTGTGTTGGTCACGAAATCTTATCGCGTGCTATTACCTGTCCCATTCTATAAGTCCTGGAGGGTGTTTAGGACTACTAATCCTACAAGGTGAGTACTAGGTTGACCCCTAGGTTTAAAGGATAAAATTCTAAGCGACATGTAAAACAAATAGGACTACCGATATGGGGAACACATAAGGGCAAATAATGGCTCACAGATCCCTCCACAAGTAAACACGTAAATATCATGTCTCAAACACAATCAAGGTCTCAAAGTCAGGATTTAAAACAGGAGTTTCTGAGTTGGAAATCAGTATTTGAAAATAGTAGAGTAGGAGTTTTTTAGGAAATAGGGTAAACTTCAGAAAGAGATAAAACAGGAATGAAAAGCATCAAAGTTTAAGAATTTCAAAAAGGGACTGATTGGTTCTAATACCAGCTAAGTGAAACACGATTAGGTTTTGGTTTTAATAATGTATTAGGCCTAAAGTTTGCCTAGGCGTTCGTATACATTGCCTATTTGCTTAAAGGTGAGCATGCAGACTTCAGTTCCAATTTTAAGAGAGGTGATGTTATACTTGCAGATAGTTTCAACCAATTGACCACATTTTAGCGAGGTTAAGCATGCTCATTAGGTGTTCAACAACTGTAATTCAAAACCAATAAAAAATCCTAAATAGAAGGATATCTAATGCACATAAGTAAAAATCATATAGGTAGGTTTTCTACATGCAATGCTTATGAAGATGCAGCAGTAGAATGTCATGACAGTTCCATTACTTGTTGTAGTTATTAACGGGGAGCAATGTTTATAAAATGATATGAGTAGGCATGCTAGAATGAAGAACCTAAGCATGGTTTCTGGTGCATGTCCTAAACAGGATATCTATTGTGCACATAAGTAAGTAAAATCATATAGGCATGTTTTCTACCCGTACTATACTAAACATGCATAGTTCCCCCTATACACTATCCAACCCCAATTATTCGTTTGCAAGTTATTACAAACCGATAATAATGAATTACAGTAGCAAAAGGAAAATAAGAATTTACTTCTATAGGGAGCCTCCAATCAGGCCCAATCTCCCAACCTCACTCCTTTCGAGTTTCACAGCCTTAATATGGTCTGGGTGCGGCAAAGCTCCCTAGGGTCCTCATTGGGTCCCTGGCCAATACAAGCACCCAAACAAATTGCCAAAGTGAACAAGTGCAATGTGGAATTGCCAGACTCAGTGTATCAAAGTTCAGAGGGAACTCATGGGTTCCCTAAGCAATTCTTGCACTGAGGGGGTAGAACCTAAATTTCTAAGAGTAGTGTGAGGTGTTAGAAAGAGAGAAAAGTTTGTAGCTGAAAAGAGTTTACAAAAATGGAGAGTTGTTTTGAAAGATTAGCTTTTGAAAAACAAACAGAAGTACCAGACCAATCAACAAATTCAACACTACATGATTTCACACAGGGACGATGGGAGAGGGGACAAATAGATCAGGTAGTGATACATGGATTTAATAGAATTATTCAAACATGATTACACAAATCAGAAAGGTTCAAGAAATGACCAAGTTTAAACATGACAATAGACAGTAACAGGATATACACATAACAGGCACAAATAAAGAATAAACAATAATCCTAGAAGCATTAGCATGTAAATCTTAAAGAGATGAAGCATGGTGAGTGCTGAAAGATAAACAAGAGACTTAATTGCATGTTGAACAGCAGAAGCACAAGCAGAAGACAATTAGGAATATGATAAACTGAAACAATAATAAACACATTGGTTTGAGACTTGGAATTTAATTAGAACATACCAGTGAGAAAAAGAGAAAAGCAGAATGAAAGAGCCAAATAGGAGCACAATATTAGCCTTGGCTTATAGCCGGCTAACAATAGACAAGAGCAGAGAGAACAATAGTAGAGCAAAGAAAGAGAGAAAGAATTCTGGCAAGAATTGGAAGGCAGAATCAGTTAGTGTAAGTAAATACACGGTTCCCTTAAGTCAAGGGATTCAAACTCAAAAATGGTAAGACAATATAGCCACATAAGGTAAAGGAAAATCAGTACCATACTTAAATAAGGAAAGAGTCCAAGCCTGTTAAGTAACATGGAAACTCGGAATCACTTAACTAAGGAATCAAGACCAATCACTCCCTTAAGTTAAGGGATTCAAATTCAAATGGTAACAATACATAGTTATATAAGGCAGAGTAAGATCAGTCAATAATCAACAAGGAAAGAAAATCAGTTTTACTAAGAAATAGGGTAAACAATTAAGAAAAATTCAGAAACTCCAATTAAGGGGTGATTTAATAGAGTAAAATATCACAGCAAATCAATTAACTTTAAACAATCGAATAGCATTCTGGGTTTTTAAAGAAATCTTTCAATCAAGCCATCAAGTAAGGAGATTAAAATCAGTCAAGAGAGAGTTATAACACCATACTTCAACATATAAGTAAGACAAACAATCGTAGCAACAGATAGGTTTAGCAACGTTGACAGAAAGAGGCAAGAGATGAACAACATATGAATATGATCACACATAGATGCCACAAACAAGCTAAATAATCATTCGAAGCATGATAATCACAGAAAACTTAACAAGAATTAGGCAGTAGGAAGAACCAAACACAAAGGTCTAAAACAAATTAGGGCTTTTCAACATAGGCAAGTTAAAAAGCAGTAAGAGAGTGAAAACAATAGAGATACGCAAAGGAAGAGTTCAAGCATAAAGAACAAACCAATTTAAACTAATGTAGAAAGATTCAGAGAAAACCCTAATTTCAAAGGAAACAAAACGTATAAAAACTGAAGAATCGTAAAGATCGAGTTGAAAATAGTGCAAAATATGAGAGAATGAGTTTAAATCGTTAAAAATACATAGATTTAAGAGATTTAGTTCGAGATTAGGGTTTCATAAGAAACTAGAGAAAAATAATAGAACCTGGCCGTGAAACTCAGGAATAATGATGGTTATGGCACCATCGAGTCGAACCCCGCCGGAGAAAGGCCGGAAACAACCCATGCAGAGCTTTAATGGTGGTCTGGCATGGTCAAAACTCTTTAAGGGTCTCAGAGACGGAGTAAGCCGGAGCAAGGAGGCGCCAGGCGGCTGGTAGTCGAAAGGACGGTGGTCGGAGGTGGCCGGAGATAGGCTGAGTGCCATCGGAGAAGAAGATGAACCAAGGAAGGTTCTAGAGAGAAGGAGGAGGGAAAGAGACGAGAAGAGAGAGAGAGACAGTCTTGGAGACTGAAGGGTCGGGGGGGTTAGTTGAGAGTTAATTATGGTAAGAAAATATCTGGGCCGTTGATCTTATTTGATCAACGGCTCAGATCGAGTGGGGGTTGGGCCGAGTAGGAAATTGATTTGGGCTGGATCATTTGAGGGTCATATGGGTTGGGGTAAAATTGGGTATGAAATTTGGCTATGATTTAAATAAAATAGGGCTAGATGTTAAATACCCAATAAAATAGATAATTAATTATTTAAAATATCTAATAATTATGAAAAGATTAAATTAAGTTTAAATAGGAAAAATTACAGTAATTAACCCATATTAAGTGTAAGAAATGCATAAGTTCCGAATTAAAATAATACAAAATGTCTAATTGGGCCATAACTGCAAAATTGTTGTAATTGAAATTAAATAAGACCCAATTGACTAATTTGTGAAATAGTTGGATTTTAATAGATAGAAAATGATTATAAATAACATACTGATATAGGAAATATTTTGAAATTATTTAGAGCATAATTTATGAATTATTTAGATATGAAATATTAAATAAACAGGGAGATAATTTAAATAAAAATATGATAAAATAGGGAAAAATACTCATTATTGGAAAGAGTAATTTTGAGAGCTTATATGCAAGTTTGAAAATAGTCTGGGAAAAATTGGGTGTCAACAGTTGCCCCTCTTTACCTGAAAAGGATGAAAGAGTTGTCGGGTAAAGATACGATGGCCAATTTTGACCGAGTAGAGATAGTATGAAAGATTTAGGCCGCACCCTGGTTTCAGAGTTGCCTACATATCCCTGGTTTTACAGGAATCATGTTGTATGTAGTTCAAGAATCACTGGTGAAATATACCGGTGATGTCTCACAAGAACGGACGCAAGGTGCGAGGTAAGGTAAAGTTGGAAGGTCTTACGGGGTTGTATCGGAGAACTGAAGCGGTCCGCTCCTGCCTGGTTGGCAGTTCCGGCCGAAATACCTGCAAATAAATAACAAGCATATATCGCGCATAATATAAATATGATGCAAGTTCCCGTTGGACTATGAATGTTGTCTTTAGACGGTTGAGGATAACGTCTTTAGACCATGATGTCCTGGGCCATGAATCGCTTGATGCGGGATTCGCAGGCTATGAAATGATGTTCTCGGGCCATGAGGATGGTGCCTCCGAACCATGATGCCTTTGAATAATGATATGCAAGTTGAATAAAGAGATCCTCAGGCCATGACATGGTGTTTTCGGGCCATGAAGATGGTGCCTCCGAACGATGACGCCCTTGGACAAGTTGGCGATATTTCAGCCCATGAAGAATGCAGTAGTATGATGCTAACAAGACAGAGCTTAGTCTTGTGAAATGCAAAGAAAAGAGGGGAAGAGCTTAGCCCGACAGAAAGCGTAAATAAACAGTGTCACGAAAGGTGGTTGCTTTGAAAAGGTAGATGGAAGCTTAACGTAATGAAGTAAAATGCGAAGAGAGGTAGCGTAGAACCTCGGAAGGCAGAATGGTAGCCTTATGCAGTGCAAAATTCAAGGGGAGGTAGCGTGGAACCTCGGAAAGCAGAATAGTAGCTTTATGCAATGCAGGAAATAAAATGCAGGAGGAGGTAGCGTGGAACCTCGAAAGGAAAAATAGTAGCCTTATGCAATGCAGGAAATAAAATGCAGGAGGAGGTAGCGTGGAACCTCGGAAGGCAGAAGAGTAGCCTTATGCAATGCAGGAAATAAAATGCATAGGGAGGTAGCGTGAAACCTCGGAAGGAAGAAGAGTAGCCTTATGCAATGCAGGAAATAAAATGCAGGGGAGGTAGCGTGGAACCTCGGAAGGAAGAATAGTAGCCTTATGCAATGCAGGAAATAAAATGCAGGAGGAGGTAGCGTTGAACCTCGGAAGGCAGAATGGTAGCCTTATGCAATGTAGGAAATAAAATGCAAGGGAGGTAGCATAGAACCTCGGAAGGCAGAATGGTAGCCTTATGCAATGCAGAAAATAAAAATGCAGGGGAGGTAGCATGGAACCTCAGAAGGCAGAATAGCCTTATGCAGTGCGGGAAAATAAAATGACAGTAAGAGTTCTTAGCTGATGATAAACTGCGGCGATACGATTGTTGTGAGTAAAGTGTTGCTTGTGATGATAATAAGTGTCGGCATGTGCGACGAGGTTGAGAGCGTCTTTTGAGAGATATACGTCTTGTGAAGATAATAATATGTTTTGGGATTTTGCCGTCTTTGTGCCTGCATCCAAAGAAAAATCGTGAGTTCTGTAAAGGGGAGGGTTAGTTCGCATCCCCGCTGGCTTGGCTTGTCTGTTTGATAATGAGGATTTCGTTGTACCACGGGGGTAGCGTTGCTAAACAAGCTATTTTGGGAAGTAAATATGCATAGTTTTTTGTAAAAAATATAATATAACGTATAATTGAAAAAATAACTTTCTTTGGGATGAACCGATGACCACGACGTGGTTCAAGACATTGCAACCTCTCTCTTGCTACGGAATTTTGAGGGTCCTCCTCAAAATTCTGCCCTAGTTTGGTAGGTGAATGCTTCTGACTGTTGCTTATGCGTCGCTTGATTGGACTTGATTCGGAATTTTGAGGTCCCTCCTCAAAATTCTGTCCTAGTTTCCATTCGTGGGGGAAATGAACTTTTTATTAAATTGTGACCGAACCCATAGGGATGCCTTTGTATCCCCTCTTAAACGGGAATCAGTTCAGGCGTAGTTCAAATACAACATTGATAAAACATAAAAAGTTACACATAGTAGCGCTTGACTGCATCTGAGTTGATTGGTTTTGGCCAGATCTCTCCATCCATTTCTGCAAGTATGAGCGCTCCTCCTGTCAGCACTCGATGAACCATATACGGGACTTGCTAATTGGGAGAAAATTTCCCTTTTGCTTCGTCTTGGTGAGGAAAGATTTTCTTTAACACCAGCTGCCCCGATGTGAATCGTCTTGGTTTGACTTTTTTGTTGAAGGATATGGTCATTCTATTCTGATATAGATGACCATGACAAACTGCGTTCATTCTTTTTCCGTTTATGAGGGCCAATTGCTCATAACAGCTTCTTACCATTCTGCATCGCTGAGTTCGGCTTCTTGTATGATTCTCAAAGATGGAATCTCGACCTCGGCAGGAATGACGGCTTCTGTGACATATACCAACATATAAGGAGTTGACCCAGTCGATGTGCGAGCCGTGGTGCGGTATCACAGTAAGGCGAATGACAGTTTCTCATGCCACTGCTTGTGCTTCTCTATCATCTTTCTCGGTATCTTCTTGATGTTCTTGTTGGCAGCCTCAACGACTCCATTCATTTGAGGTCTGTATGCTGTAGAATTCTTGTGTTTGATCTTGAAGGCCTCACACATTGTTTTCATCAGGTCACTGTTTAGATTGGAACCATTATCGGTGATGATTGACTCTGGAACTCCGAACCAACAAACGATGCGGTCGCAGACAAAATTGGCCACCACTTTCTTAGTAATTGCTTTGTAGGAGACTGCTTCGACCCATTTGGTAAAGTAATCAATGGCGACCAGAATAAACCTGTGTCCGTTAGAGGCGGCAGGCTCGATTGGTCCAATAACATCCATGCCCCAAGAGGCAAATGGCCACGGTGAACTTGTTGCATTAAGCTCACTTGGAGAGGCCTTTATCATATCCCCATGTATCTGGCATCGGTGGCATTTCCGGACATACTGGATGCAGTCCGTTTCCATGGTCATCCAAAAATAACCAGCCCGAAGTATCTTCTTTGCTAGGACGAACCCGTTCATATGAGGACCGCATGTACCCGCATGTACTTCCTCCAGCAGTTTTGTTGCTTCTTTTGCTTCGACACATCTTAGCAAACCCAAATCAGGAGTCCTCCTGTACAGGATTCCTCCGTTGTGAAAGAAATTGTTTGACAACCTTCGAAGTGTGCGTTTCCGAGTAGCGTTCGCAGGCTCTGGATATTCTACCTTTGCCAAGTACTCCTTAATATTATGAAACCAAGGTTTTCCGTCTGCTTCTTCTTCAACATGGTCGCAGTAGGCCGGCTGATTGTGGATTTTCACTGGAATAGGTTCAATGAAATTCTTGTCTGGATGCTGGATCATAGATGACAAGGTGGCCAGTGCGTCAGCGAACTCATTCTGGATTCTAGGGACGTGCCGAAATTCTATCTTTGTGAACCTCTTTCTCAATTCCTGTACACGATGTAGATATGGCAATATCTTGGAATTCTTGGTCCCCCATTCTCCTTGGACTTGGTGTATCAATAAGTCTGAGTCACCAATCACTAATAACTCCCGAACGTTCATGTCGATGGCCATGTTGAGCCCTAAGATTCATGCCTCATATTCAGCCATGTTGTTGGTGCAGGGAAATCTGAGTTTTGCGGATACCGGATAATGCTGACTGGTTTCTGATATCAGGACTGCTCCAATACCAACCCCTTTGAAGTTTGCTGCTCCATCGAAGAACATCCTCCAACCGTCGTAGGATTCTGCAATGTCTTCTCATATGAATGATACCTCTTCATCGGGAAAATACATTTTCAGGGGTTCGTATTCTCTGTCCACAGGATTCTCAGCAATATGGTCTGCTAGTGCTTGTCCTTTGACAGCCTTTTGAGTTATGTAGATAATGTCGAACTCGCTCAGCAGGATTTTCCACTTGGCTAGCTTGCCAGTGGGCACGGGCTTCTGAAAGATGTACTTTAGTGGATCCATCCTTGATATGAGGTATGTTGTGTAGGCACATAAGTAGTGCCTTAGCTTCTGTGCAACCCAAGTCAGAGCGCAACAGGTGCGTTCAAATAGAGAGTATCGGGCCTCGTACGGAGTAAACTTCTTGCTGAGGTAGTAAATTGCTTGCTTCTTTCTTCCTGTCTCGTCATGTTGCCCAAGAACGCAACTGAAAGCTCCATCTAACACAACAAGATAGAGTAGCAAAGGTCTACCTGGCTCGGGTGGTACCAGAACTGGTGGGGTTAAGAGAAACTCCTTGATTCTGTCGAAGGTCCTTTGACAATCCTTGGTCCATTTGGTTGCATCATCCTTTCTCAACATCTTGAAAATTGGTTCACAAATGACGGTAGACTAGGCTATGAACCTGCTGATGTAATTGAGCCTCCCAAGGAAACTCATAACATCTTTCTTGTTCTTTGGTGGCGGCAATTCTTGGATGGCTTTGACCTTTGATGGATCCAGTTCTATTCCTCGGCGACTGACAATGAACCCCAGTAACTTGCCAGCAACCCCGAATGCACATTTTGTAGGGTTAAGTTTCAGATTGTACTTCCTTAACCTGTTGAAGAATTTTCTCAAATCTTCCATATGGTCAGCGGCCTTCTTTGATTTGATGATGACGTCGTCTACATATACCTCGATCTCCTTGTGAATCATATCATGAAATATAGTAGTCATAGCCCTCATGTAGGTGACCCCTGCATTCTTCAGGCCGAATGGAATCATCTTGTAACAATACACTCCCCACGGCGTAATGAGCACCGTTTTCTCAGCATCTTCCTCGTCCATCCAAATCTGATGGTAACCGGCAAAACAATCAACAAAGGACTGCAGCTCATGCTTGGGGAAGTCGTCTTTCGGACTGGCCCGATTGAGATCCCGGTAGTCGACACAGACTCTAACCTTCCCATCCTTCTTTGGCATAGGCACAATGTTGGCAAACCATGTAGGATATTCGACCACCCGGAGAACCCTGGCGTTCATCTTCTTGGTGACCTCTTCTTTGATTTTAAAACTCATGTCTGGTTTGAACTTCCTGAGCTTTTGCTTCACCGGTGGGCATGTTGGATTGGTTGGCAACTTGTGGGACATAATAGATGTACTGAGGCCAGTCGTGTCATCATACGACCAGGCGAATATGTCCTCATACTCTCTTAAGAACTCCGTGTATTCCTCCCTTTTTGACGGCGACAGATGAATGCTGATGCGTGTTTCTTTGACGTTCTCTGCGTTTCCCAGGTTGACGACCTCAGTTTCGTCTAAATTAGACTTAGGTCTATTCTCAAAGTTCTCGACCTCTTTAATAATATCCTCAGGTATATCATCCTCGTCCGATCCGGAATCCGTTTGTTGGGTTGCCTCGTTGCATGTCACAGTCGTCGGTTCATCAAGATAAGTAATAGTAATGCTGTGTAAATAAAGTAATGGGGAGGAAAACAGTAGCAAGTAAATATAAGATTTATGAAGAAACTGGAAATAAATTGAATAATAGTTTGAACATGGGAGCTCTTTTTTTGCAGAAATTAAAAAATGCGAAAAGGAAGAAAATTCTTTAAATAAATAAACTGTAAATAATGCTTGTTTTGTTAGCCTGGCTACCCCGAGGCTCGACGGGCTTTGGTCGTCCGGACGGACCAGTTCTTGAGACGAGCTCCTCTGCTCACTGCCTGTATGGAAGGTCCTTTGGATCTTGTGTGGTAGGAGGATGATGCCAGAATGCACGAACTAACCTTTGGGGAGGGGAATAATAAATAAAGAAAAACAAAACAAAAGGTAAAGAAGTTAGTGAGGATTATGAAAAATATTGCAGTAATTAAACACGTAAGGTGGAAATTTAAAGCGTGTCCTAAGTTGGGGAACCTCTTTTTGCCCGAGGTAGGCCTAGCGACAAATTGATTTGGAGAACTTAAAATGCTAAATGCTTAATTTTATTGATGATAAAAATGGACAAATCTAACACGACTCTAAGAATGAGAAAATATAAAATGTCACTAATGGCCAGTGGCCTTATTACATCAAAAGACAAAGTAAAGACAATCCTATCTACTTGGTCCCAGAAGGACCTTCCCCAGACTCGGCATCTCTGCTTGCCTTGATCATCATCCCCATCTCGCGGAGTCCCAACAACGGGTAGGTCCTGGCTAGAATTCCTCCTTCGGCTCCCTCAGCCTTTTGACAGGTCTCGATCCTCCTAAGGAACTTCTCTTCCAAGTCGACTATGCCTCGTTCCAAGTGTGCCAGCCTATGGGTAGAGGTGATGGCCATGTCCTTACATTCCTCTATCATCTTCTTGTTGGCCTCATGTATTTTGTGATGATCTTCTTCACAATCACGGAGCCTCTTGCACAGCTGGTTAAGTCTAGTCGTTGCCTCGGCCTTTTCATGTATGACCTTGTGTCCTCGAGCAAACCCTGGCTCGATACTTCCATCCCAGTTATCTTCCAACCATCCTAGATAATAAGGAGGGTAACCAGCATGATACCTGTCGGGTTCAATAGTGTCCTTCTCCAACCGGATCGTGCAGTGCCACAAATGCTGAGCTTGACACTTATAAGGGTTGTCGTCATTTTGGAAATATGCCCTGAGATGACCCATCTTCTCTCCCCTTGGTATAATTTTCATCCTTCCTTCCTACCTCATGACTTGTATCGGGACGTAAGGATATGCCCCTCTCAGACCAATCAATATCAGAAATTGGGTGTCTCGAGTCTGGATGATGAACTCGTCGGTTGGGAACCACTCAAACATCCACTAAATCTGATCCTCGGTCAAGTTTCCTAGTAACTCGACCCATCCATTGGCGTTTTCCGGCTGAGCAAACATGTCGGGGATGTAGTTCATACGCTTTGGATGATGGAAAGCGATATGATCATCCCAAATTCTCCTATGGATGTCCTGACGGTAGTCGCCCTTTTGCAAATGTTCAGTGAGCCACAGTTGGAGTAACAGATTGCAACCCTAGAAATGTGTTGCCCCTCGTTGACACTTTTCCAAGGCTCGGTACATGTCAGCAATGATCATTGTTACGATACTGAAGTCTTGCCAGTCAATCCCTTCCATCAGAGTCTTGGTAACCATAGCCAACCTGGTGTGGATTCTTCCTTTCTTCGTCGGGAACACCATCAGACCCAAGAAGCATACTATAAAGACGAATACTCGGCGATGAATGTGCCCCAGAGAAGTAAGGGCGAACTCTTCCTGATGGGTGCGGTAAGACTGGCTACGACCATACCTCTCATACAAATAGTCAAAGGGGATGTACGAGTCTTTCAAGCATTCCAAGTTCGGATTTTTCTTCAGTCCTTACATCTTGAGGAAACCCTGTCCCGTGCGGTTTTCAGACATCAATAACCCTGGAGACTCCCAAGCTAAACCTGCTAACCCTCCTATCTCCTCTAGCAGCGGTGTCATCTCATTGTTTCCGAAGCGGAAAACCGACCGATCATAGTCCCAGAACAAGGTAGCAGCCTCTATCATCATTTTGTTAGGCTGAATGTCCAGAAGAGAGGGCAGGTTGCCCAGGTGTTTTCTAATGACTATTTTGTCACTGGAGTGAAGATCCTCCCACCAGTTTAGCAGTTTGGGGTGGATACTGGCGACCATGCCGAATCTGGGGATCTCGTGCCTCATTTCTGCAAAACAAAAGGTTAGGCCCTTACCCCCACCAGACTTGACTATTTAACATCAATAATTAGCATGAGCATTTAGTTCTCCAAATAAATGCACAGAATGTGAAGGCGTCCGTTTTGGTTCCAGGGAAACCCAATGGACTTTGGACAAGGCTATCCTAAAGGCTATTGTGCGGACAACACATCAGCCTGGCTAGGTTTGATGATGATGCATGCAACATTATAATAGAATAAGGTTTCTATGGGGTTTTAGACTGGTACCCTTGAGCGGACAACTCAAGGGGGAAGGCACAGAACTGTCGACTGCAACCGCTGATCGACTAATTTTACCGCAAATACGCCTTTCCGAATTTAGGGGGTAGTAATATTGGAATAGCGCAACCACTCATTGTAAGCGCTGCTATAGGATTTTTGTTTGGCACAAGTGGAATATGAATGCGGAGCATGATATGCAATAAATAGCATTTAAACAAATAGGCATGTATTTTCACATTGAGGAAAGCAGTAAAGAAAGAAAATACAATAGTTATAATGGAAAGCGGTTACAAAGGAAACATGAAGATATATCATATTCGTTCAGGTGAAATAAATACTTGCGAAGATTAAACAGTTAATGGAATATAACGGGGAATAGGGAAAGGTCCGAGCATTTAACAAAATTAAAGGTCCAAATTCACAAAGCAACTTGTAATGGTATAAGCCTAGGAAATATCCCCAGCAGAGTCGCCATGCTGTCGCGCCCCCTTTTTCCAATCGCACGGGTTAGGTACCTCAAGATCCATAACTGTGGGTCCCAGCCAAGACGTTTTGTGAATTTGGACAGTAAACAAGCAAGGCTCACGTAAGAGGGGATTTCAAGTAAATACTGAAATTATTAAAAGAAATTTAAAGAATAGCAAAGTAAAATCATTTGAATGAAAATGTCCTAGGTTTTAAAGTAATATGGATCACATCAATTCAATACTCGGTATGCCACGCCTCGAAGAGGGGCTACACGTGGTATTAGCGCACCGGTCATCATATCCATATTCTACACTTCCCACCCCGCATAGGTATTTAAAACGTATGTGTTGGTCACGAAAGCTTATCGCGTGCTATTACCCGTCTCATTCTATAAGTCTTGGAGGGTGTTTAGGACTACTAATCCTACAAGGTGAGTACTAGGTTGACCCCTAGGTTTAAAGGATAAAATTCTAAGCGACGTGTAAAATAAATAGGACTACCAATATGGGGAACACATAAGGGAAAATAATGGCTCACAGATCCCTCCACAAGTAAACACGTAAATAGCACGTCTCAAACACAATCAAGGTCTCAAAGTCAGGATTTAAAACAGGAGTTTCTGAGTTGGAAATCAGTATTTGAAAACAGTAGAGTAGGAGTTTTTTAGGAAATAGGGTGAACTTCATAAAGAGATAAAACAGGAATGAAAAGCATCAAAGTTTAAGAATTTCAAAAAGGGACTGATTGGTTCTAATACTAGCTAAGTGAAACACGATTAGGTTTTGGTTTTAATAATGTATTAGGCCTAAAGTTTGCATAGGCGTTCGTATACATTGCCTATTTGCTTAAAGGTAAGCATGCAGACTTCAGTTCCAGTTTTAAGAGAGGTGATGCTATACTAGCAGATAGTTTCAACCAATTGACCACATTTTAGCGAGGTTAAGCATGCTGATTAGGTGTTCAACAACTGTAATTCAAAACCAATATGAAGTCCTAAATAGCAGTATATCTAATGCACATAAGTAAAAATCCTATAGGCAGGTTTTCTACATGCAATGCTTATGAAGATGCAGCAGTAGAATGTCATGACAGTTCCATTACTTGTTGTAGTTATTAACGGGGAGCAATGTTTATAAAATGATATGAGTAGGCATGCTGGAATGAAGAACCTAAGCATGGTTTCTGGTGCATGTCCTAAACAGGATATCTATTGCGCACATAAGTAAGTAAAATCCTATAGGCATATTTTCTACCCGTACTATACTAAACATGCATAGTTCCCCCATATCCACTATCCAACCCCAATTATTCGTTTGCAAGTTATTACAAACCGATAATAATGAATTACTGTAGCAAAATAAAAATAAGAAGTTACTTCTATAGGGAGCCTCCAATCAGGCCCAATCTCTCAACCTCACTCCTTTCGAGTTTCACAGCCTTAATATGGTCTGGGTGCGGCAAAGCTCCCTAGGGTCCTCATTGGGTCCCTGGCCAATACCAGCACCCAAATAAATTGCCAAAGTTGAACAAGTGCAGTGTGGAATTACCAGCCTCAATATATCAAAGTTCATAGGGAACTCATGGGTTCCCTAAGCAATGCTTGCACTGAGGGGGTAGAACCTAAATTTATAAGAGTAGTGTGAGGTGTTAGAAAGAGAGAAAAGTTTGTTGCTGAAAAGAGTTTACAAAACTGGAGAGTTGTTTTGAAAGATTAGCTTTTGAAAAACAAACAGAAGTACCAGACCAATCAACAAATTCAACACTACATGATTTCACACAGGGACGGTGGGAGAGGGGACAAATAGATCAGGAAGTGATACATGGATTTAATAGAATTATTTAAACATGATTACACAAATCAGAAAGGTTCAAGAAATGGCCAAGTTTAAACATGACAATAGACAGTAACAGGATACATGCATAATAGGCACAAATCAAGAATAAACAATAATCCTAGAAGCATTCGCATGTAAATCTTAAAGAGATGAAGCGTGGTGAGTGTTGGAAGATAAACAAGAGACTTAATTGCATGTTGAACAGCAGAAGCACAAGCAGAAGACAATTAGGAATATGATAAACTGAAACAAGAATAAACACATTAGTTTGAGACTTGGAATTTAATTAGAACATACCAGTAAGAAAAAGAGCAAAGCAGAATGAAAGAACCAAATAGGAGCACAATATTAGACTTGGCTTAAAGCCAGCTACCAATAGACAAGAGCAGAGAGAATAATAGTAGAGCAAAGAAAGAGAGAAAAAATTCTAGCACAAGAGAGAGCTTAGAATAGTATTCTTGTTTTTTTTTAATTGAAAGAGCATGGGTATTTATAGTTGAAAATAGGTGCTCAAATAAGGCAAGAATTGGAAGGCAGAATCAATTAGTGTAAGTAAATACACGGTTCCCTTAAGTCAAGGGGTTCAAACTCAAAAATGGTAAGACAATATAGCCACATAAGGTAAAGAAAAATCAGTACCATACTTAAATAAGGAAAGAGTCCAATCTTGTTAAGTAACAGGGAAACTCGGAATTACTTAACTAAGGAATCAAGACCAATCACTCCCTTAAGTTAAGGGATTCAAATTCAAACGGTAACAGTACATAGTTATATAAGGCAGAGTAAGATCAGTCAATAATCAACAAGGAAAGAAAATCAGTTTTACTAAGAAATAGGGTAAACAATTAAGACCAAATTCAGAAACTCCAATTAAGGAGTGATTTAATAGAGTAAAATATTACAGCAAATCAATTAACTTTAAACAATCGAATAGCATTCTGGGTTTTTAAAGAAATCTTTCAATCAATCCATCAAGTAAGGATATCAAAATCAGTCAAGAGAGAGTTATAACATCATACTTCAACATATAAGTGAGACAAACAATCGTAGCAACAGACAGGTTTAGCAACGTTGACAGAAAGAGGCAAGAGATGAACAACATATGAATATGATCACACAAAGATGCCACAAACAAACTAAAGAATCATTCGAAGCATGATAATCACAGAAAAATTAACAAGAATCAGGCAGTAGGAAGAACCAAACACAAAGGTCTAAAACAAATTAGGGCTTTTCAACATAGGCAAGTTAAAAAGCGGTAAGTGAGTGAAAACAGTAGAGATACGCAAAGGAAGAGTTCAAGCATAAAGAAGAAACCAGTTTAAACTAGTGTAGAAAGATTCAGAGAAAACCCTAATTTCAAAGGAAACAAAACGTATAAAAACTAAAGAATCGTAAAGATCGAGTTGAAAATAGTGAAAAATATGAGGGAATGAGTTTAAATCGTTAAAAATACAGAGATTTAAGTGATTTAGGTCGATATTAGGGTTTCATAAGAAACCAGAGAAAAGTAAGAGAACCTGGCCGTGAAACTCAGGAATAATGATGGTTATGGCACCATCGAGTCGAACTCCGTCGGAGAAAGGCCGGAAACAGCCCAGGAAGAGCTTCAATGGTAGTCTGGCATGGTCAAAACTCTTTTAGGGTCTCAGAGACGGAGCAAGCTGGAGCAAGGAGGCGTCAGGCGGCTGGTAGTCGAAAGGACGGTGGTCGGAAATGGTCGGAGATAGGTTGAGTGCCATCGGAGAAGAAGATGAACCAAGGAAGGTTCTAGAGAGAAGGAGGAGGGAAAGAGACGAGAAGAGAGAGAGACAGTCTTGGAGACTGAAGGGTCGGGGGGGTTAGTTGAGAGTTAATTATGGTAAGAAAATATCTGGGCCGTTGATCTTATTTGATCAACGTCTCAGATCGAGTGGGGGTTGGGCCGGGTAGGAAATTGATTTGGGCTGGATCATTTGAGGGTCAAATGGGTTGGGGTTAAATTGGGTATAAAATTTGGCTATGATTTAAATAAAATAGGGCTAGATGTTAAATACCCAATAAAATAGATAATTAATTATTTAAAATATCTAATAATTATGAAAAGATGAAATTAAGTTTAAATAGGCAAAATTACAGTAATTAACCCATATTAAGTGTAAGAAATGCATAAGTTCCGAATTAAAATAATACAAAATGTCTAGTTGGGCCATAACTGCAAAATTGTTGAAATTGAAATTAAATAAGACCCAATTGACTAATTTGTGAAATAGTTGGATTTTAATAGATAGAA
>MDKH01037606.1:0-12982 GCA_005239495.1 Nicotiana undulata
TGACGTGTTTGCCATGTGCTCAAAAACAACAAGTGTACGCCATCGTAACTTGTCCAAGATAAAACCATAAACGTCCTAATTGATTTTAAAACTAAAATACTACTTCGAATGGAAAAATAAAGAATAATTGAATATTGCCTCAGATAGGCATTATAAAACCGTCATGACCATTCGTCTTGACTACGTAATCTACACTCGGGTACGACAACTCATGTCCCCGTCTTCAAATTCAAATCATAATAAAATCACGTGTTGCAATTGCGGGTGCATTTCATGTGGCGTAATTGTAATACGTTCAAAAGAAGACAAGTGCACGTCCTCGTGACTTGTCTTCAAGATAAGTCCATAAATGTCAAAAGCGGTTAAAAATTAAAAAGGGCTAAATGCGCAATAGACTAAAACACGTAAATAATCGAATAATTTAGGCCAAATATTTATAATTAAGCGACCGTGCTAGAACCACGGAACTCGGTAATGCCTAACACCTTCTCCCGGGTTAACAAAATTCGTTACTCGGATTTCTGGTCGCAGACAAATCAAAACATAGTCAAATTTTCCTCGGTTTGGGATTTTCAAAACAAAACGGTGTCCTGGAGCATCGTCAAAAATCTAGGTGGCGACTCTGAAATTAATAAATAAATCCCAAAAACCGAATTATGTCACTTTAATTGGAAAAACTCCCTTATTACCCTTCATTAATCTCGGGTAGTGAAAAAGGAGGTGTGACAGCTCTGGCGACTCTGCTGGGGAATCGAACCCAGAATCTCTGGTTCAGGGTTCGAGAATTCGAGCTTATATAACTGTTATGTTTTGGCTTTCATTATCTGATTTTACGTGTTTAAACATGATGTGCTAATTGCCGCATTTACCGTTTTGATATTATTTGAATTGCATATAAACTGTGTCGAAACCCTACTTCTCTCTGAGTCTTCTAAATCATCTGGGAAGTGTGCACTTCATGTGACTTTTTTTCTGTTAGAGTCATCCAAATTTTAGAACAAGGTACAGACAAGTTGCAAAGCCGGTGAAGCTTCTGTATTCCCGGTACGCTGCCCCAACCTCGGCTCGAGCTGTCAAGCCTTGTCTAGAACAAAACCCCAGGATACAAACCTAGTATGACATAGCCTCATGCCGGATCCCTAGTAGGAACGTTTATTTGCGTCATGTGCATTTGACTTAGGGGACTCAACATGGGGGTTGGGTCCGTCTAGGACAGGTGAACCCAAAATGAAAGTCCATCCTGATGCATCCTACTTTCTATGTGTACAACATTTTGTTACGGTTTGTTTGTTGACCGGCTCAAAGAAGATAACAGAAAAACCAAGAGAGGAATAAAATAGGAGATTTATCTGATTTTCGGAAAAAACCCCGATATTCAAAATCATCCCGAAACTCTGCCAAAAATTCTGAAAATGGAAAATAGTATTTCAAAACAAAGTGAGTCGGTGCATATTTTTCAAAATTGTGTTGAGATTTTCCGAACTACGCATTGTTTGATTCTCACCGGACGTGAGATACGTAGGCAACCCTCATCGGGTCCAACCTTATTTTCAAAACCAAAATAGAAAAATACGGTCGCAAAATTAGGTGATGCTTTCTTGCCTAAATAGCCAATTGTCCTAACGGGGCACCGGAAGGTTGTTTTTGCAAAAACTAGCCACTTATAGTTTTTTCAAAAAATAATTGGCCCAATTAGCGAGCACATTCCTAAAAGCTTCCTACCCGAAGTATTGAAGGGTCGTATTGGCAAAAATGGTCCATTTTCGTTATTACAAAACTTTTGCTAAACTAACACTTTTTCGCATTCAGTCAAAACTTTTTTTTTATGGATTTGTTTTCTTAATCAAAACATTTAAACAAATGTGCAGGATGAATACAGTTGAAAATACTCCCTTTAGGGTTGTCGAGGAAATTCCCGTAGGACTCCATATGTGGTGGAGCGACTTGGGGGAAGTTAATAGAAAGTCTGTCGTAAAAGCTTTAGGCGGGCTCAATGGACTTCTAAAATTCAAGCCGAGGTTGGATATCGTCGAAGCTTTAGTGTCATTTTGGGACCCCGCCCACAACGTGTTCCACTTTTCAGACTTTGGGTTGACACCCACGCTAGAGGAAATAGCGGGGTATGCTGGTCTCCACGACAATCTTAGAAGTCGGTATCCGGTATCACCTAGGGCGGTAACTCCACATAAGTTCTTGGATCTTTTGAACATTAGTCGGGACACTCAGGACTCACACCTGGCTGAAGGGTTCTGCACTTTCTATTTCCTGTACAAACGTTATGGAGATCCTCAGGGCTATGAAGCTGAAAATACTGGTCCGACTCACCACAAGAACCAGGCTAAATGGGAAGCCCTCCGGGGGTTAGTGTCACGACCCAAAATCTATGGGTTGTGATGGCGCCGGACACACTGTCAGGCAAGCCAATCCCTGAACTAGTTCAAACAACTTCTTGCTTAACATTTTCGAAATCATGCCTTTTTCTACATTTATAACCAAATAATAAAAACAAATTCTCGTAAACTAAATACGGCAGAAAATCCACTTAATGTAGTACAAGAAATACCAACACCTCCCCAGAACCCGGTGACACAAGTACATGAGCAATTTCTAAGAATTTATACAATTATACAACTCTTGTCCGAGAATTTAAATTGGACAAAGGCAATATAGATAAAAGCATAGGGACATAGAAGGGAGACTCTGCCAGCTGCGGAACACCTCCGGAATAATGCAGCCTGAGTAAGTCTCTGAATCAATCACTGCACTATGAGGGTACCTGTGCAACAAAATGCACAGAAAGTGTAGCATGAGTACATAAACATATATGTACCCAGTGAGTATCCCGTCTAATCTAGAAAAAGTAGTGACGAGAGGTCAGCTCGACACTCACTAAGGTCCAACAATAGTAATATGACAGCATATAATGAAAACGGTAGGCATGTGAAGGCAGATAAGCAACAATGTGAATATAAGGCACTGAAATCTGAGTAACTCTGAAATAAATAGTAAATACTTTTTCCACTCCCTTTTCCTCAAATATCAAAATAAATAACGGTCCCACTTTCTTTTCCTCAAATATCTAACAAGTCAATATATATGAAACAGTAACAAGTAGATATACGTACGTAGGAATAGACAACCGGTCGGAGTCATAAGAAAAATAGCTATGCACTGTCGAGGATCGAACGGCCAGTCCCAAAAGTGCATGCTTACCATAATCAAGTTTGCGCGCTGCCGAGCATCGAACGGACCGAACCAAAAGTGTGTCTTTCAATATAATCATACTTGTGCATTGCCGAGGATCGATCGGCCCGTCCCCAGAGTGCACCTTTCAATCCACCATGGCGTACGGCCCGCTCCCATGAGAGTGGGGAAATCACATATCGCTCGCGAAATATAAATTGCGAAGCAGTCACATGCACACACAATATTCATTTCTTTACACACACAATATTCATTTGTTTACACACACAATATTCATTTCTTTTCATATTACTTTCCCGAAATAATACTTTCACTATTACTTCCTGTAAAATCAATCCTTTCATGGTATTTCCAGTAGAACAATTCTTTTCGTGTTACTTTCCGTAAAACAATTCCTTTCCTATTATTTAAATTCCATAAACGTCAAAGGAACAAAAACTACACATATAATCAGGGCTCATAGCATATAATTCATTACGAGTAGAAAACAGAGCATGATGTGGGGCCTAGCAACCCGGACATAACAATCATAGCCGCTATGCACGGACTCTCATCACTTGGTACGTACGTATCCCCCACAAACAATTACACACAGTACATAGAACACCTATGGGGACAATTCCCTTTTACAAGGTTAGAAAGGAGATCACCTCGCTCTGAAGATTCATCACCGGCTTCCAAGCCTCTACGACGACTACAATGGATGCGCAATGCTCCCAAACTATCCAAATAACGATAATTCAATGAAAATATACTCTATAGATCATAACAAATTCTAATTACAAAGTTCCTCAACCCGGCTCAATGAAATGACCAAAATACCCTCGGGCCCATGTGCCCGGACTTCGAAATTTCTTGAAGATAATCTCTACCCATAACTTTACTAACTCAAATATATAATTTGTTACAATTTTCATGCTCAAATTCATGGTAAAAGTCCAAAATCCCAAGTTCTAGGTCTTCCCCAAAAATCCCAAATTTATACAAATTTTCCATGCCTAAATCCATGTAAGATCACATATTTAACACGAAAATAGGAAGAAATCACTTACCTTGTGTTGCTTGGTGAAAATCCCTCCTTGAGCTCTCCAAAATCATCCAAGCCAAATGAAAGAAATGAAAGAAATGGGCCAAAATTCGTGTTTAAAGAATCTGCTCATGCTTCATCGAGTTGTACCTTGCACTTGTGTTGTGCAGGTTGTACATCCTATTACAATATTTCCTTGTTGAACACCTTCTGTTAAAACACCCATAACTCCTTTTAGAAATATCCCAATAACAAACAGTTTGAAGATTTAGAAACTAGACTAGAAGATATTTAATTTGATAGGTTGTACACCATATAACTCTTTATATATTCCGAGATATGAGCTTCTAAGGTCGGCTCCACGCATCAGAAAATTCTTGCGAAACGGCCCCACCAGCCATCTTCAATCAGTCATAACCTTTTGCAAAAAACTCCAAATGACAAATAATTTAATGTTATGAAAACTAGACTTCACGATCTACAACTTTCATGTTTCGCAAATTTTCAGATTCCTTATAGATTATTATATATACACTTCCAAAGTTAGCTCTTCGATGCATAAATTGCTGTCAAAACAGCTTTTCTGCAGAAAAATTTCAGCAGCTCTTTGGTCCGAAATCCATTCTGTTAACCTTCCGAAATCCACCTGAGGCCCTCGGGACCTTAACCAATTATACCAACATGTCCCAAAACATGATACGAACTTGCTTGAGGCCTCAAATCACATCAAACAACGCAGAAATCACGAATCGCACTAAAATTCAAACTTTATGAACTTTGAAATTTCAAACTTCTACATCCGATGTCGAAACCTATCAAATCACGTCCAATTGACCCCAAATTTTGTACACAAGTCATATTTGACATTATGGACCTGCTCCAATGTTCGTAACTGGAATCCGACCCCGATATCAAAAAGTCAAACTCTCGGTCAAACTTCTCAAAAACCTTCAAATTCTATCTTTATCCAAATGTCTTCAAAATGACCTCCGGACATACGAATTCACTTCTGATCGTGCTCCTAACTCCAGAATCACCATACAGAGCTATTCCTAGACTCGGAATCCCAAACGGACCTCTATAACACTGAGATGCCTTCCAATCCAAACTTATGAAATTCTTTTAAAATACTAACTTCCA
The DNA here is from genome assembly GCA_005239495.1 of Nicotiana undulata. NCBI lineage: Eukaryota > Viridiplantae > Streptophyta > Magnoliopsida > Solanales > Solanaceae > Nicotiana > Nicotiana undulata. Next base: position 5,372 of record MDKH01037606.1, read on the forward strand.
CAATATACACCGAAACGCCCCCAGGTTATCCAAAACCCGATTCGGATGTACGCCCAAGTATGAAATCATCATACGAACCTACTGGAACCTTCAAATCCTGATTCCGAGGCCGGTTACTCAAAATTCTAATCTTAGTCAATTTTTTCAACTTAAGGCTTCCGAATTGAGAATTTTCCTTCCAATCTAACTCCGAACTTCCTGAATTTCAACCCCAACCATACGCACAAGTCAAAATACCCGAAATGAAGTTGTTCATGACTTTCAACCACTGAACGACGCGCTAGAGCTCAAAACGATCGATCGGGTCGTTACAGTTAGCTTTCGAGGTAGCATTCCTGGGCATCTTAATATTAACGACCCGGCTAGTCGTTTTGAGCTCTAGCACGTTGTTCAGCGATTGGAAGTCATGTACGACTTCATTTCAAGTATTATGACTTGTGCGTATGGTCTGAGTTGAAATTCAGGAAGTTCGGGGTCAAATTAGAAGGAAAATTCTCGTTTCGGAAGCCTTAAGTTGAAGAAATTGATTAAGATTGGAATTTTGAGAAAACGACCTCGGAATCAGGATCCGAAGGTTCCAGCAGGTTTGTATGATGAATTAGAACTTGGGCATATCTGCGGATCGGGTTTTGGATAACCCGGGAGCATTTTGGCATATATTGTGGAAATCAACATTTTAGAAGAAATTTTCTAAGTTTGGCTTGAAGCGCATTTCAATAATATTGATGTCCGTTTGGGATTCTGAGTCTGGGAATAGCTTCGTATGGTGATTCTGTAGTTGGGAGCGCAATCGGAAGTGAATTCGGATGTCCGTAGGTTATTTTGGAGTCATTTGGCTAAAGTTAGAAATTTGAAGGTTTTGAAGAATTTGACCGGAAGTGGAAATTTTGATATCAGGGTCGAAATGCGATTCCGGAAGTTGGAGCAGGTCTATAATGTCGAATATGACTTGCGTGCAAAATTTGGGGCCAATCGGACGTGATTTGATAGGTTTCGCCATCGAATATAGAAGTTTCAAGTTCTAAAGTTCATTAAGCTTGAATTGGGGTGCGATTCATGATTTCGACGTTGTTTGATGTGATTTGAGGCCTCGACTAAGTCCATGTTATGTTTTCAGACTTGTTGGCACGTTCGGACGGGGTCCCGAGGGGCTCGGGTGAGTTTCAGGGTGGTTTCGGACCATTTCTAGGCCATTTATATCTGCTGGTTTTTGTCTACAGCAGTGTGATATGCGATCGCGAGGAATTGGCCGCGATCGCGAAGAGTAAAATGAGAGAAATGGGCCAGTGAATCGCGATCACGGAAAGCCTTTCGCGATCGCGTAGAGGAAATGTTCTTCTGCACTGATTCGACTTCGGAGGCTCATATCTCACAATATATAAGGAATTTTGAGATTATGTAGAAACGAAAGTTGTAGCCCTTTGTGTCTCGTTTCTAGAAAAGTAAACCATTTAGCATTTGGATTTGTGTACAAAGCGATATGGCTATTACACTACAGGGTGTCCGGGACAATGAAGACGTAATTTGTGTTGCACAGGGCTGATTTTGGTAGCTTATATCTCAAAATCTATAAGGAATTGGGAGATGACCAACACAAAAAGTTTTAGATCTTGAAGTCTAGTTTTCTGAACATTAAACCATTTGGAGTTTGGAGTTTTGTGCAAAATGTTATGACCATTCTTCTAGAGGCTGTCCGGAAGAGCTGGGCATTTGTTCTTCGCGATCGCGAAGCTTTTTCCGCGATCGCGAAGGGCAAATTTTGGGCTGGAAATTTTTGTACTTCGCGATCACAAAGCATTTTCCGCGATCGTGATGAGTAAATACCTGGGCAGAAGTTATATATCGAGGTTTCGACCATTTTTAGCATATTGGGAGCTATGGAGCTCGGATTGAAGCGATTTGTGTGACGATTTTCACCATATGAAATGTGTTTCGGAGCGTTGTGCAATGATTTGAGTCATCGGAAGGGATCAAAATCTAGTTATGAATCTTCAGAGTGAGGTGAGTCTCCTTTCTAACCTTGTAAGAGGGAAATGTCCCCATAGGTGATTTGTATGCTATGTGTAATTGTTATGGGGGCTACGTGTGCACGAGGTGACGAGAGTCCGTGCGTAGCTACTATTATGCCATGTCGGGTAGTTTTAGGATTCACGAGCAGGCTTTATGTGCCTTATATGTATCTTTAGGCGTACTTTGAGTTGCTTATTACCCTTGAACTAGCATGATAATGGTGGAAAGTTGCATCCGAATTTTTAGTTAATTGATCCCTGTTACGAGTATGGCCTCTATTGAGCTTATTGATAAATTCAGTATATATATATATATATATGTGCGTGTGTGTTTGTGTATGTCAGCACCTGGGTCGCAGGTATGATTCGCGAACGGGGGAAGCTTTATGATAATTCGGTATATATGCGTCAGCACCCGGGTCGCAGGTATCATTTGCGAACCGGGGGGAGCTTTTTGATAATTCGGTATATTTGTGTCAGCACCCGGGTCGCAGGTATAATTCGCGAACGGGGGAAGCTTTATGATAATTCGGTATATATGTGTCAGCACCCGAGTCGCATGTATGATTCGTGAGCGGGGGAAGCTTTACGACCAAATAAGTGCTTAGATGTCTCCCTTATGACTCCGGCCGGTTGTCTTATTCCTGTGACCGCATGACTACTTGGTAATATTTCGAGAATATTGACTTGACAAACATTTGGGCGAACAAAAGGTGGAAATTGTTATTTACTTTCAGCATTTACTTGGATTTCTGTGCCTTCTACGTATTTGCTGTTCACTGTCTTACATGCCTACCGTATTCATTAAACCCTGTTGTCTTATACTGTTGGACCTTAGTAAGTGTCGAGTCGACCTCTCGTCACTATTTCTTCGAGATTAGACGGGATACTCACTGGGTACATATTACTTATGTACTCATACTACACTTGATGTGCATTTTGTTGCACAGGTGCCTTCATAGCACAATGGTTGACTTGGAGACTTAGACGGGCTGCATCATCCGAAGGCGTTCCGCAACTGACAGAGTCTCCCTTCTATGTATTTGCACTTTATTTTTAAGTCTTTGTCCAATTTGTACCTCGGACAAGCGTTGTGTAATTGTATAAATTCTTAGAAGTTGCTCATGTACTTGTGTCACCGGGTTCTGGGGATATGTTGGGATTTGTTTTCTTTAACTGAATTGTTTTTTTGTCGTATTTAACTTGCGAAGATTTATTCATCTGACAATTAAATGCAATGAAAGGTAACGATTTCGAAAATGCTTAAAACAGGAAGTTTTCGACTAGTTAAGGATTGGCTCGCCCGACAGTGGTGTCCGGCGCCATCATGACCTTATGGAATTTGGGTCATGACATTAATCTGCCCTAGGGGTGACGGACTCGTAGATATTGGACTGGTAGGGATGGCGGATTTCATGATGATGAAGAACAATGGTACTCTTATACCAATGATCTTAGCTGAGATTTACCGTGCTCTGACAATTTGCTAGTCTGGGGGAAAGTTCTTTAAAGGGTGCAATATGCTCCTACAGATTTGGATGATCGAGCACCTCTGTCATCGCCCAGGTTACATGAACTACGGCTTAAACGATTTGAATTATATCGAAGAACACAGTACTCGGGTAGAGGGACACAAATTTCCTGAGGGCACAGAGGCCTAGCACTCACATTTGAGTTCATTAACTGCCGACCGAACCGAGTGGACTTTCGGATGGCTCCCTGTCGGCGAGGTATCAATTTGTCCGCTGAGGTATGTTATCTTTTGTTAATGGGTCTGCGGAGTATCCAGCCATATTCCCCACATCGGTTCTTACGGCAGTTAGGTAGACAACAAGGCATTCCACATGATGAGGACCTAAGCCAACAAGCCATCGAGTTGTGTCCGAGAGCTACATTTCCAGAAAACAGGGTCCGTCAGATATGGAACCAGTGCAGATTCTTAGAGCCTTAGACTCGGGTAAGAAACTTATCTCTAGGGGAAGTAGAGCCAGCCTATATTTCTTGGTATGGTAGAAGAGGCCGAGAGCACCAAGAACCAGAGCGACCTGCGAAAAGACCTCACGTGCAGCATTTTACTGAGCAGACACAAAAACACTAGGGTTGTCTAGAAAAGGAAAACAACTACCGGGCTACAATAAGTAAGCTGGAGGCCCAGATCCGAGAGCTCAAATTTGAAAACACTTTACAAACTGCTGCTGCCAAAGGGGAAAGAAACAGGCTGAACAAAGAAAAAGAAGCCCTCCGGGCTCAAATCCAGAAAATGAGGATAGCCATTGAAAACCCCGAAAGAAGTAGAGACAACAAAAGACTTGTCACCAGTCTCAGGCCAAAGTTGTGTACCTATGGTGACAACTTGGATAAAGCCGAAGAAGATTTGACCCGAGTTCGAGCAAAGTTGGAAAAGAATGCAGAAGAAAGGGCAGAATTCGTGCAATAATTGAAGAGAAAGCACGACTAAGAAGTTATGGGTTTGAAAGAAAGAATGGCCACTTTTGAAAACGAAATGGCCAAGCAAGCAAAAAGGTTTAAGGCAGAAAGGGAACAGTGCTATGACATAATAGCCCAGTTGGATGAATAATTGCGACAATGGCAAGAGCAGAGTCACAAAGACGCCCAGGCTTTAGAGGCAAGATCTCAGCAGATCGGGCATCTACTTCAGGAAAAAGGTATCATCAGGCAAAGGGTCCGAGAGATAGCTGATTACATTGTCACCAAATGCCAGGAATGCGAAGATATGACTCGGACCACCTTCTTCTCAACAGTTAAGATCTTCGTCCACAAGATAATGGACGACCTCTGCCGCCTCCAACAAGATATAGCACGCAGGCCCGTGGCAAGGCCGAATGATGCCCCACGGGTCCCTGAAGCAATGGAAGCATTGATGTATTTTTGATATTTCTCGAGTCTATATTTTATTTTCCTGTTGTAGTCCGGTCTAAGTCCACTGTAGTTTTTACATTTCCAGGAAAGCATGTCTTAAGTCTTTTGTAGTTTTGAAATTTTAAAAAGTGTACTGAAGTTTCCTATGAAGTTGAAAGTATTTTATCTAAAGTCTCGAAAAAATGTTTATTTCTTTCCTTCAGATTTATCCTTTGAACTACGTAATGATCTGATTCACGCGGCGTCGTGCTACATAGGCAATCCACATAGGATTCGATCATAATCTTAAGAAAGAAAGTGAGTGAGAAATGAAAGAGCAAAAAATAATATAATGAAAGAAAGAAAAGAGTGATAAAATGATAGAGAAAAACAAAACGTGAAAATAGAATTAAAAAGGGGGAAAGTTCAAATCCGAGAAAATAAAGCCGGGATGAGACACACAACTGTTGCAAAACATATAGAAAGCGTTCAATTGCCTAGGTGCATTGCATACCTCAAACGTGTGATTCCCTATGTGATAAATGTTTCAACCTAACGTTTTGTTTTTTTTTTATAGTAAATTTTACTACTAGGATAGGTGCCTAGTAGCGATTTTATTAATAATAAGAAAACGAGAAACAAATAGAGTAATGTTGTCCTAAAATTCATAGGACGATAAACAAAGAATAAGACATAACTCCTACGATCAAAATTAGGCTTGCAGGCCCAATAGTGATCTCACATAATGTACTGCTATCTATAATGTGACCAACTAAGGCTATTTCTGAGTAAAGCCCAAAAGGACCTCTAAAATCTGGCTCGTCATTCCCAGGCCCAAGCGAGCCCACTCCAGCGTCCTATTTAATTATTTTGTAGGCCATTTCCATCCGAGTCGCGTCTGGGCTATCATTGCAACACTACTGGCCCAACTGAGTTAGAGCTTAGCCAATTAATCTTTTGATCTGGCCCAATTTCTGGGCCCAGTTCCTGTTACAATTAATAGTGGCCCAAGCGTAAGTATCGTATATGTGTACAAACCCACCGACATTTTTATTTCATTTCCCTTCTTTCTTATTCCCTCATGCCCTATCTTCTTCCTTCCGTCATTCAGGAGTGGCGATTCCACCTCTGTGAGCTGGTAAGTTTCTCCATCTGAGCTCAATACTTTCATTTATGTTGAATTTTTGCTCTTTCCTGTTTCTCACTGCTTTGTATCTACGTATTTCCTCACTCAATTGCCCGAGCTTCATCTTCTTCTTACATTGCTCCATGGATGTCCGGTCCCAAATCCACGCAATCGAGTTGCTTCGCATATACTTCCATTGCTTCGACAGTTCCACAACTACGCCGGTGATCTGGTAAGTAACACAATCTTTGGTCAGTTGTTACTTTTCTGCTGTATCCTGTCAATTTCCATTTCCTCACTGATTGTATTTCTGCGCTTTCATGATTTTGAGGGGAAATCCTCATGTCCGTGCATTTGAAAGTCAATTTAGCTTCAGTTGAGTCACTTAATCTCTGTGTTACCCTTAACGGCCAAGTCTCAGGTACTGTTTCTTTTGCCCTGTCGCTTCCTTTTGATTGCTCTGTGTTGTTTGAGTCCATTGTATGTTTTCCTCCCAAATGCATGTCATTTTTCCTACCTCTAGTGCTTGAGAAAGCACCCTTAAGGATTGTAATTGGTGACATATTGTGATTTCCATGTTTATACCTGCAAAAAAAGACCTGGTTAGTATAAATACTGACCTTCATGTACTCATCATTTCTGATTTGTACATAAAGGTGTGATGATAGTTTGCTGTTCATGTTTGCTCTATTTTGCTTCATTTGTGTCCCCTCTTCTCTATCCCCTTATTCTTCTTTTTATTGTAGCCTGCACCTTTTGTAACCCTCCAAACTTGTTTGATGAAGGTCAAAATTTGTTTGCTGCTTGAATTGCTCTTTTCCCTTATCTCTGAATTGTTGCATCCCCTTTTTACCTCTTGCCTTTTTCTTTTGGGCATTCTAGGCAATGTTTTTCCTCTTTCCTTTACTTGCATTTTTCTTTTTCTCAACTTGTTCTTTTGCCTATTTCTGTTAGACATTCTAGGCAGTAGTTTTTGTTTTTTAGATGTCTCCTTTCCCCTGTCTTGCATCCCTCCCTTATACCATTTGTGCTTCCTGTAGTGATGTTGTTGATTTCATGTATCCCCTGTTACACCTTTATATCGTGTTAGCCTTTTGCATGTCCTTTTCTTCATAAAGTGTTGCCCAATTCTATTAGACATTCTGGGCAGCCATGTTATAGTGTTTTGACTTGTTATTTTCCAATGTTCTACTCCTCTCATCTCCTTTGTTTTCCTCCCCCACCTATCTATGTGTCTTCTCCTGTATTCCCTTTCCCCATTTGAGCTGTCTCCTATCCTTTTCCCCACCTGTTCCTTACTTGCTTCCTTATCCCTTTGAAGTAGATGTTCCTTTCTTTTTAGCTTAGGCCAAAAGATGCATAGGAGTGAAGCAGCTACATGCTTCATATGTAGCCCAATTCTCTTTAACATTCTGGGCATTTGTCTTTTATTGTCTGTTATCCTTGATCCAGGTTTTGGCCATATGCCAATTGTTAGGACATATGACCTCAACCATTCTTGTATACCTTGTCTCTTGATACTCCTTGCTGCTGTTATATAATCTACTAGTAAACTCCCCCATTTGGAATGAATGCAATGCATTAATACCACCACTAGGAGGTTCCTTATTTTGTAGA
>ML255209.1:0-37464 GCA_005239495.1 Nicotiana undulata
GGTTGTATATATTGGGCCTAGTTGTGGCTCAGCTTATTTCTACGGCCTTACCCCATATTGTTACTGTATTTCGCATTTTTATGGTTATTGTTGTTCGTTGGCTTGCCTAATCTCGCTGTTAGGCGCCATCACGACCTGGACCGGTTTTGGGTCATGACAACCAATGTGTTTATTCATATTTCAGCATGCTGTGTTCTTAATTGTCCTCTACCAATGCTTCTATTGTTTTACATACAATTTATACATGTTTGCCTGTGATACTTGTCATGCCTGCCTCTTTACCTGTTTATGATTAAGTCAACATTGTTATGGTCTTTACTTACTCTTGTGTGCATCTGTAAGCCATCTCTTTCCTGTTCAGTTTTCATGTGTCCATGCTCCTGCTAAACCTTTATCTGTTATTATTTACTCTACTTATGACTTGACTTGTATGACTATCACTTTCTCTTAGTCTCACCTACTGTAGTCACTATATACTATCATGTCTACACTTGGTTGCCTTGATTTGTGTAGCTACGCTAAGTTATGTATCTTTGTGTGTTACTATGTGACTTATTTATCCCCTCTACCCCATAGCCCCTGTGTGTAACTCTATACTGTCTAAGGTTTCCAATTGTCTTTAAAAACAAATCTCCAGTTCTGAAAAATCTTTTAAACTACTCCTTCCTGCACTTCACACAATTCCTAGACCTTTAGGTTCCACCCCATCAGTGTGTGCATCGCTTAGGGACCATGAGTTCCCTCTGAACCTTGAGACACCGAGGTAGGGTACTCTACACTGCACTTGTTTAACCATGGGCATTTGTTGGTTGCTGGTATTGGCCAGGGCCCTCACCAAGGCCTTTGGGATCTTTGCCGCACCCAAGTTGATGTAAGGCTGTGAAATTTAAAGGGGTGAATCTGGAAGATTGGGCCTGATTGAAGGATCCCTATAGAATAACTTGTTATTTTCCTTTTTCATTATTGTAATTCATTTATTATGGTCTGTAATAATTTGTAAATGAATGATTGGGGTTGGATAGTGAATATGGGGGTTATGCATATCTAGCTTAGGTAATGGGTAGAAAACATGTTTAGGAACTTTTATGTGCATTAGATTACTTGTATAGGACATGCATTTCACATATTAGAAATCTTGTTTTAGGTCCTTCACTTTCAGCATGTTATCACACTCATCTCCTAATTCTGATCAGTTAATAACAAGCAAAATCAACTGCATAAGGTCATCGCTGCATTTGCATCCTAGAAACCATGTTTTAGGAATCTCTATGTGCATTAGATATCCTATTGTTTAGGATCTTATATTTCTCTGAGTTGCAATCGTAAAACGCCTAATTCGCATGCTTAATTTAATAAAAGATGGTTAAACTACCTGCAACATTTTGCCAACGTATATCCCTTAAAATCAGAGTTAACTATGCATGTTCATCTTCTAAAGTAGGCAATGTGTACGACACCTAGGCAAACCTTAGGCCTAATACGCACTAAAACCAAAATAAGTCGTTCAATACTTGGCCGGTCTTAAGGCTAATTAGTCTCTTTTGAAATCCTTAAAACTTGCTGCTTTCACTCTTGTTTTCTGAAGTTCATTTTTTTCTAAAAACTCCTGCTCTGTTCCTAATTGCTGATTTTTAAAATTGTGCATTCCCTCTTCTTTTCACTAAAACTCCTTTAAACTCTTGGTTCTTGTTCTATTTTGAATTATTGGGTTTTAAAGTAAGTCAGGCCTGTTCAAAGTACTCTGTTTATTTAAAATCTTGCTTTGCTTATGATTACTGATTCCCTAAAAGTTATTCATTTTTTTTACTGAATGTTTCTAAAATGTCGCACACCTTTTGATACTGTCCTTAGACTACTGGATTTTTAATCAATCACTCTTCTCTAAACTGCACTATTTTTTAACTGAACTTCCTGTTTATTACTAAGTTTTTCCAAAAAGAAAATCAAACGCTTGAAGCCCCACTGCTTTCCAACTCAAACTCCTGTTTTAACTTTGAGACCTTAATTGTGTATGAGTCGTGCTACCTACGTGTCTATTTGTGGAGGGATCTATGAGCCTATTTTATGTTCCCTCATATGTGCAGTCCTACTTATTTTTGTATGTCGCTTAGTATTTTAACCTTTAAACCTAAGGGTTCTGCCTAGTTCCTGCCTTGTAGGATTAGTAGTCCTAAACACCCTCGAGGACTCATAGGATGGTACGGGTAATGGCACGCAATAAGCTTTCGTGACCAACACATGCGCTTTAAATAACCTTACGGGGTGGGAAGGGTAGAATACGGATATGATGACCGGTGCGCTAATACCACGTGTAGCCGCCTCCTCGAGGTGCGACATACCGGGTATTGCATTGAAGTGATCTGTATTACTTTAAACCTAGGACAATTCTTTTGTTTATGATATTCCAAAAACCTTTAAAGATTTTATATTTTTTTAAAATCCCCTCTTATGTGAACCTTATTTGTTACTTGCTCACCGTCCAAATTCACAAAACTTATTGGCTGGGATACCTTCCCGTTGGGATAATTTCAAGCCCTTACCCAATCTCTGGAAACGCGAACTAGTTCATGAGTTATCAACTCTAGGTGCCCTAACGCACCATAAAAATCGTTAGGTGGCGACTCTTCCTTAAACCTCTTCCTTTAAGGAGTTGTCCAGAATTTCATCAACCCGATCTCTCCATACCTAACATGTGCAATAGAAAAAGGGGGCGTGACACCAGTGTGGGCCCTAGAAAGCTTTGCCGCACCCAGACCATATTAAGGCTGTGAAACTCGAAAGGAGTGAGGTTGGAAGATTGGGCCTGATTGAAGGCTCCCTATAGAAGTAACTTCTTATTTTCCTTTGCTACTGTAATTCATTATTATTGGTTTGTAATAACTTGTAAACAGATATTGGGGTTTGGATAGTGAATATGGGGGGACTATGCATGCTTAGTCTAGTAAATGGGTAGAAAACATGCTCATAGGGTTTTCTTACTTACATGTGCAATAGATAACCTGTCTAGGACATGCATCTCATGCATTAGAAACCCTGCTTAAGTTCTTTTATTTTTCAACATGTCTACTTTACTCATTTTGCAAGCCATGATCACGGTTAATAACTGTAACAAGTGATAAAACTGTTATAAGGCATTATTACTGCATTTTCATAATCATAGCATATAGAAACCATGTTTTAGGGTATTCATATGTGCATTAGATATCATAATCTTAGGATTATACTTTTCAGCATGTTTGTCTCGAATTGCAATTGTTGAACACCTAATCAGCATGTTAATCTAATAATCTCGTTAAAAATGTGGTTGACCGTTTGAAACGTTTCTGTAAATACACCCCTCTTAAAATTAGAACTAAATATGCATGTACACCCCTTTGAAATAAGTAGGCAATGTATAGGGTGTCTAGGCAAACTTTAGGCCTAATACGTATTAAACCCAAACCAATTATGTTCTGCTTGCTGGTATTAGAACCAATCAGCCCTTTAAAGATTTTGAGCTTGGCTGCCTTTCACTCTTGCTTTATTTCTTTTGAAGTTCACTCCACTTTTTCTCTAAAACTACTGCTCCGTTTTCAAAATCACAGGATCTTGAAATCATTCCTCTTTTACTGAAGTTTACCTCACTCTTGTTTTATTTCAAATTACTAGATTTCAAGGTCAACTTACTATGTTCAAGCATCATCCTATTTTTGAATCTTTGATCTATATTTTGAACTACATGTTTTCCCGAAACAATTTACTCACGTTCCTTTTATTACTAAACTCCTTTAAACTACTGGTCTTGCCCTGTTTTGAAATGCTGGATTTCAAAATAAGGCATTCCTGTTCGAGATCATTCTGCTTTATTTAAAATCTTGCTTTACTTCTGATTACCGAGATTTTCTAAAAGTTATTCTTCTTTTTTTTATTTTGAATTTTAAACTGCTACGTACTCTTAATGCTTACTGATGTCTCTAAACTACTGCATTTCTGAAATATCAATCACCCTTTTTTTGAATTACTCAATCCTAACTGAACCTTCTGCTTTCACTACTAAGTTTTCAAAACATATCCTTTTACTAAAACTGTCGGAACTTACAGATTTTCAACTCAAAAACTCTTGTTTTAAATCCTGACTTTAAGACTTTAATTGTGTTTGAGACGTGCTACTTACGTGTTTACTTGTGGAGGGATCTGTGAGCCCTTATTTGTCTTCATATGTTCCCTTATATGTAGTCCTATTTTTTGTTCTACATGTCGCTTAGAATTTTATCCCTTTAAACCTATGGGTTCAGCCTAGTACTTACCTCGTAGGAATAGTAGTCCTAAATACCCTCCAGGACTTATAGGATGGGACGGGTAATAGCACGCAATAAGCATTCGTGACCAACACACGCATTCTAAATACCTTAATGGGGCGGGAAGGGTAGAATATGGATATGATTATCAGTGCGCTAATACCACGTGTAGCCGCCTCTTTGAGGAAGTGACATATCGGGTATTGCTTTGACGTGATCCGTATTACTTTAAACCTAGGATAATTTTTTGAATATTTTGTAACGTTTTCAAAACCTTTAATAAATTATCCTTCATGTGAAATCCCCTCTTATCTGAGCCTTACTTGTTTGTCCGTCCAAATTCACAAAACTTCTTGGCTGGGACCCACAGTTGTGGATCTTAAGGGGTGCCTAACACCTTCCCCTTGGGATAACTTCACGCCCTTACCCAATCTCTGGTAATGCAAACTAGTTCATGAGTTATTTACTCTAGGTGCACTAACGCACCATAAAAATCGTTAGGTGGCGACTCTTCCTTAAACCTTTCCTTTAAGGAGTTGTCCAAAATGTCATAAACATGATCTCTCCATACCTAACCCGTTCGAGGAAAAAGGGGGCGCGACACCCTTCTCGACCATGCGTCGAGCCTTCATATATCAAATAACTCTACCGGAAGAATGACTAGGAGTCCCTCTCCACTCCAAGCGAGGTACTCCTGGCAAGGCCAAGGTCACTGTCTTGGCATGACAGTCCAGAATAGCATGATAGGGAGATAACCAATCCATCCCCAATATAACATCACAGTCAACTATATCAAGAAGCAAGAGATCTACCAGAGTCTCCAGACCACCAATAACCACTAAGCATGAACGGTAGACTCGATCTACCACAATAGAATCACCCACCGGGGTGGACACATATACAGAAGTACTCAGGGTCACGGGGCATACTCAGATAAGGGGCAAAATATGAAGACACATAGGAGAATGTAGACCCCAAATCAAACAAAACTGAGGCATCTCTATGACAAAATGAAACTGTACCTGTAATGACTGCATCAGAGGCCTCCGCCTCGGGTCTGGCAGGAATAGCATAGCATCGGGGCGGAGCCCCTCTAACCTGAACATCTCTGGGTCGACCTACTACGGGCTGACCTCTACCTCTCGTGGCATGTCCTCCACCTTTATGAGTATGACCTCCACCTCTGGCACCTCGACCTCCACCCCTAGCTGGATGAAGGAGTGGGGATGCACCTAATGCGGGAACCATAGCACGGGAACCCTGATACTGCGAACCACCAAAACCTCGGGAACAAAACCTGGAAATATGCCCCGTACCACCGCAAGTGAAACAAGACCTCGGCTACTAGGGCTGCTGGCCCTGAAACTGTCCCTGATGACCAGAATAACCATCCTGAAAGCTCTGAATCGGCGGTGCACTGATAGGAGCTGACGGTGCACTGCGGGATACCTGAAGTGCTGACTGGAATGGCCTAGGGGGATGGCCTCTGCCAAAGGAATCTCTGCCTCCAGATGAGGCGCCACTGAATTGGCCGAAATGACGAGGTATCTTGTGAGACCCCTGACCACCCCTCTGTGATAAGACCATCTCGATACGTCTGGCCACATCCTGAAAGGAGATATCAGTACCTGTCTCCCTGGCCATCTAAAGTCTGATAGGCTGAGCTAGACCCTCAATAAACCTCCTCACTCTCTCTCGATTCGTGGGGAGTATCATAATGACATGTCGGGCCAAAGTGATGAACCTGGTCTCATACTGTGTAACAGTCATAAATCCCTGCTGGAGGCGCTCAAACTGCCTCCGAAGATCCTCCCTCTGAGTAACTGGAAGAAATTTCCCTAAGAATAACCCAGAGAACTGAGCCCACGTCAAAGGTGCATACTCAGCTGGTCTGGTCAAGCAGTAATCCCTTCACAAAGTCTTGGCGGTACAAGAAAGACGGAATGTGGCAAGAGCGTCCTGAAGAACCAGGGTGGCAATGAACCCCTCTGGGACCTGAGTTGGTCCAACTGGAACCGTCTGAGCAGGAACCTCACGGACAAGGTCTACTTGTGGGTCCTCTACTGGGGCTGCTACTCTGGGCTGAGCCCTGTCCCTGCCTCGGCCTCTAGCACGGCCTCGGCCTCGGGCCCTTGTAGGAGCTGCAACAGTAGGATCGGGCTGCAAATCGGTAGATGAGGAAGCACGCGTTCTCACCATCTGCAAGAGAATAGAATAGAAACTCAGTCAGCATTTAGAACTCGAATCGCACGACAGAGAAGAAAAGATGTGAAGTTATTCCTAACTTTGCAGCCTCTAGGAATAAGTACAGACGTCTCCGTACCGATCCCTCAAACTCTTCCAAGTTTGTTCGTGAGTTGTGAGACCTAAGCGACCTAGTGCTCTGATACCAACTTGTCACGACCCGAAATCCCACCTTCAGGTCGTGATGGCGTCTAACGTTGAACCCGCTAGACAAGCCAACGTTTTGGTTAACTTTACTTATTGACAATTTAAAATAACAATGATACTAGAGCCATAATAATTAAAAATGCGGAAGACTAATAATTCAAGAACTTAAATAATAAATCTCATAACGATTTCCTTAATTACATCCTAGAACCGGTATCACAATCTCACAAACAGTCTAAGATTTACTAAAAACAACGGTCTGAAACAAAGTGTATACAACTGTCTTGGAAGTACAAGAAAAAGACAGAAAAAGGAATGGAATAAGAGGTGACGCCAAGGCCTACGAACGCCTGCAGGACTACCTCGGTGTCGTCATGGACTGAAGGATATGTCCACTGGGTCCGGCGCTGTAATCTGCACAACATAAAGAAGTGCAGGTGTAGCATCAGTACAACCGACCCTATGTACCGTGTAAGTGCCGAGCCTAACCTCGGCGAAGTAGTGACGAGGCTAGGACACGACAACAAATAACACCTGTGCAATTCAATAACATAAAATGAAATAATGACCGGAAATAAGCAAGTAAATACAACAACGGGGGAACATGCTGGGGGTAAAAGGGCAACAACTAACTGAAGCAACAGAACAAGGAACAGTTGAAATGTATAAGTAACATCAGGGATTAACAGCTCTGAACAAGTAAATAAACAGAAACGGCACGGCATAACCCCTCGTGCTATAACCTCACAAACACTTGGCACGGAATGTCCCCTCGTGCATAAATAATAATCACTCGGCACGGAATTTCCCCTCGTGCATAACCTCACAATCACTCGGCACGGAATGTCCCTCGTGCATAAATAATAATCACTCGGCACGGAATGTCCCCTCGTGCATAACCTCACAATAACTCGGCACGGAATGTCCCCTCGTGCGTAAAATATGTAAAAGCAACAATTGACAGGAAAAACAATAATAAGAAACCTCAAATGTACAAAAATAATCAACAAGTATTCTACCGTTCCGGCAAGGAACACAGCTATAACCAATATCTCTCAGAAGTACAATTTGAACAATTAATCCTCAACCGAACGAATAATCAACAATATTCTACATCATGAATTACCCTCAAGGCATAGCTTCCAAAATGACAATTACTTCATAACACAGAGAATATCAATGAAAACTATATAAATCATCAAGTTCGACTCACAGGCATGCTTGACCACAACGTATAGGTACTCGTCACCTCACCTATACGTTGGACATGAATATCACATAGCAAATAAGACTCAATACCTATTCCCTCAAGCTAAGGTTAGGCCAAACACTTACCTCGATGCCACGAACACAATTCAAGCCTCAACTACCGCTTTACCTCTTGATTCCACCACCAACTCGTTCGTATCTAGCCACAAGTTACTTAACTATATCAATAAATGCTAAATGAATAAAGTCTAATGCATGGAAAAGGGTTTTCTAAAGTTTTCCCCAAAAAGTCAAAAATCGACCGGGGGCAGCTTGGTCCAAATCCGAGATACAGACCAAAACCCGATTACCCATTCACCCCCGAGCCCGGGTATATAATTGGTTTTGGAATCCGACCCCAAATTGAGGTCTAAATTCCCAAATTTCAACATTCTTAGGTTTTTACCCAAAATTCCCAATTTCTCCATGAAAATCCCTAGATTCTAGGATGAAATCTTGTCAAAAGATGTTAAGGAGTAAAGAAAATGAGTTAGAAATCACTTACAATTATTTTGGAGAAGAAAGAGTGTTTAGAAAATCGTCTCTTATGTTTTTAGGGTTTTGAAAAATAGAAAATAACTGAAAATTCCGTTTATATATACCCCTTCCAGGCCTCCACCGCGGACCACGCTAGAGTGACCACGGCCGCGAAGGCCTTGCTGCAGACTCGCTGGAACTCCCCCATCGCGGATCGCGTTGAGGCGACCGCGACCACGAAGGTGTCACCGCGGACCTCGCTAGGGTGACCGCGGACCGCGGACCGCGCTAGGGGATTCAGAGGCTTGACTCCTCAAACCTGCAACGGCTATGATTCTAAGCCTAAGGCATCCCGGAACCTACCCGAAACTTTCCCGAGCCCTCGGAACCTCAAACCAAAAGTGCACACAACCTCAAAAACATATTACGGACTTATTCGAGTAATCAAAACATCGAATTATACTTCAAAATCTATAACAATTCTCAAAACTTCTCAAACTTCACATTTTCCATTTTGAATCCGAAACACGTCAAACCAAGTCCGTTTCTTACCAAATTCCACAATTAACTCATAATAAACATATTGAACCTGCTCCGGGCTCCGGAACCACAATACGGGCCCGAACACACAGGTTTCACATAAGTTTTCATTTTCAAAAGCCTTTATAATTTTTAGAAAATAATTTTCTTTAAAAATTCATTTCTCGGACTTGGGACCTCGGAATCCGATTCTGTGCATACGCCCAAGTCTCATATTTTCCTACGGACCCTCCGGGACCGTCAAATCACGAGTCCGTGTCCGTTTACCAAAAATGTTGACTAAAGTCAACTCTATTCAAATAATTATTATATCATTTTACAATTTTTTTCACATGAAGGTTTCCCGGCTACGCACACGGGCTGCGCACGCACATCGAGGTGAGATAAAAGGAGGCTTTCAAAGCCTCGGAATACAGATTTAGCTAAAATTACACGGGATGACCTTTTTGGTCATCACAATTTTCACACAAAATTCATCCTTACCCAGATTTTGGCTCAATTTCCCCGCAACCTCACTGAAAAGCTGAGTTTTTCATTTGTCTGATTATGAATTCAAAAATCATATTCAAACGGATGTTTTTCCCTATAAATACCATTGTTTGGAGTTGTTATAAAGGAGAGGTTTTGGCCGCTCCCTTCTATTCTCTTAACCCTCACTATTTGGCTAACTATTCAAAGTTTATCTTCTTTTTTACTCTCTTAAAATCTAGTTTTAAGTTTCTCTGCTTATTTTGACTTCTATTTAGTCCATATCCCTGCCAAAGATTTTATTTGTATTTGTGTGCATTTGAAGATCTTCCGAAAGAAGCTGAGCCAAAGTCGGACACAGTAGATCCTCGCCACGACACCCCGTTCACTGCCTGCAAAAAGGTTAGTAAATTTTGTTCTTTATTTAATTCAATTCTAAAATCTAAAATGCTCTTATATAGAAGTACATTGTGTGAATTTGGTTAGCTTTCTTGGTTTTTGTCAAAATATAAATACAAATATGCTCTTAGTTGTTTTCTTGATTCTGTTTAGTTTCGGTGTCGTTTTTTGTGCGTTCTAGTTTTCTTGCTAGAAATTGTGTATTGGGCTTTTCCTCTTACTACTAGTATTTATAAAGTAAGGCTGCTATGGAAAATGTAATGCTCACTGTAAATATACCAAAAGAAGAAGAGAAGAAACCTGAAGTGAAAGTTATTGACATCTCTGGTTAAAAAGTATTATAAAATTTTAGTTATGGTTATTGTTCTTGTGATGTTATGTGTGTATGTTGAATAACTTTGAAGTGTTTGTATATAATTATTAGTATTGATCGACAAGTATTCTATAAAATGCCTACGTGAAGATTCTTTTTGCCATGATCGTGGTTATAGATAAGAAAGACAACTTGTTCAATTAGTAGTAATTTTGGAATACTATTTAGCATGGATGTAGTGTTTGCTCACTTAAGTATCTCATAAAAGAAATTATACAATTCGTTAATGTGACAGGTGTGACTTTTCTTATTTCTTAGACTACAAAGCATGATAGTAGTTATATTTATTCACAGAATATGTATTTTCATTTTTTAATTCACTGCAAAGTAATTGTCCTGTTGACTTAAAAATTCCTATGTAAAGAATCCGCTTCTATTGATGTGTTGTTTTAGCATCACTAGGTGCTTTACGTTCTCATTGTCTTCAACTAGTTATAGATACAATTTACAATACTAAGATTATATTGTTAATCTTTATTTTTCGCTTTTTTTGCATGTACACTTTGGAGCAAATGGAGTCTTAATTCGAGACTCTCGCAATGGAGTCTTATACGGACTCAACGCTACTACCATGGTATGGAGTCATCACATTCCATACCATCCTCCTTATATTTCACCCGATAGCAAGAAAACAAGTGAAACGCTTGGGAACACCTATGGCGTTCTTTTTCCTTTAATTTTTTGCCATTTATTTTGTCTAACTTTTGTGATTGTTGGTTTATTTGTGTATTTGGAGTTTATTTCAAGTTTGGGTTTAGCCATCTGTATTCCTTGCTCTAGTATCTACCATATAAAATATGACAATTAAAAAATAAGAAATTTGAAATCGATAATCTGATAATCTTTTCATATTTGCCGTAAACGTATACAATTTCTAATGAGCTTAGTACCATATTCCAAATAATTTTTTTTTAAAAGTCATTATGTTAAAGTTGATGCTTTCAAAAAAGCTAATTATTTGGCTTATTTCAATATTGCCAAGTTGAAGTTTTTTTGCAAATGATGTAAACCATACAAGTCTTCCTAGGAATTAATTGTAGTGGTTTAATGACGTAGAGAATTTCGCATTTGATATTCCTTCACAGTTTATTTCTTTTAAAGTTAAACATTTGCAAGCATTTTCTTCCGGAATTTCTAATAATTATGTGCATGGATATGAGCACCCGCGTCACATGTATGATTCGTGAGCGGGGTAGCCTTATCATTATGTAAACCGCGTCACATGATCGATTCGCGAGCGGGGTAATAGATGCATTTATGGATCGAGCCGTTCGATCCTCGGTAGTGCACATTTATTTTTGCGACGCTTCGGCCGTACGCTCCGGCATACTATGTGCTGTATATTTGACTTAGAGTCTTGTTGTAATTTTATATATTGCTTCATGTGAAAAGGGCAAGTAGTTCATTATATACTATCGTGATTTGTCAGGTAGAAGTGAGTAAGTTATAAAATTTATATTTTATATTTCATGTCTTTATGATCCTAGGACTGTTATCCCTGCTTAGCCTTATTTAGCCTTGTTATTTACTCATGGACCTAGTAAGTATGATGTCTACTTCTCGTCACTACTTCTTCGAGATTATACAGGATACTCACTGGGTACATATTTGTTTATATGTACTCATGCTACGCTTCTGTACTTAATTTTACAGGTTCTGAGGTAGGTGCATCTGGTTATCAGACCGGAGTGCGATCTTGAGAGCATAAACTGTACCTGATTGTACGGTAAACTACTTCCCCCTTGACGATCCTCAGCAGCACTTGGGATTTGTCTTTTGCTATCTCTCTCCATCTCCTTCAGACAGTAGCACAATTATTTTATCTTATTTTGTATATTCCACTAGTCCGCCCGTAGGCTTGTGACACTAGGTCTTGGCACGTAGTAGATATTATATTTTGGCATTGTATATATGTTATCTACGGTCCTTTTGGTTGTGTTGATTTAAATTGGCTAAGTTATACGTTTTCACCTCACAATGTTTAACCTTAAAAATTGGCAAAGTTTTGGAATAATCTATCAAATAAGGTAATCTCGTTAGTAACACTAGTGTTGGCTTGCCTGACCCCGGCTTTGGGCGCCATCACGACCTGAGTTCGGATTTGGGTCGTGACAACATGGTATTAGAGCTCTAGGTTCACGTAGGTCTCACAAGTCACAGGCAAACCTAGTAGAGTCTTGCGGATCGATATAGAGACGTATGTATCTATCTTCGGGAGGCTATAGGGTCTTAAGGAATCTCTCTTTATTCATATCCTATCGTGCAGTCGATGGTTTACTAAAAATCATTCTTCTATTCTCTCACAAATGGTGAGGACGCGCGCATCCAATGTTCCAGACACGAGAGATGCTGCTACCCCTGCCGTCAGAGGCCATGGCAAAGGTCGGGGGAGGGCACCGGCCCGAGGTAAGGGACGAGGGCATCCCAGAGCTATTCCGGTTGCACCACCACAAGAGGATCCTATCATTGAGGAACAGGACGAGGTGCCCCTAGCAGATCATGCTCCATTGGACTTCATGATGGTGTCAGGCTTTCAGGAAGTCATGGGTAGTATTATGAGATTTATGGTCACTATGTCCCAGGCTGATTTATTTCCAGCAGATCCGACCACTTCTCAGGCGGGAGGGGGATTCCAAACCCCTACTGCCCTGGCTGCAGGTTAGACAGCAGCATTATATTATACCCCAGGTACATTGCCCGTGGGTGGGTCCAGCCAGTAGCAGTAGCACCAGAGCTTAGGCCAGCTGCGGACGGAGATCCACAGAAGTTATTGGATAGATGGACTCGATTGCACCCTCCAGTCTTCGAGGGTGAGCGAGGCGAGGATGCCCAGGATTTCATTGTTAGGTGCAGGGACAGACTACACAACATGAGGATACTAGAGTACCATGGAGTGGATTTCACTACTTTTCAGTTTGAGGGAAGGGCTTACAGATGGTGGCAGTCCTACATCCTTGGTAGACCAGCAGGTTCCCCTCCTATTTCTTGGGAGCAGTTCACTCAGTTATTCCTGGAAAGGTATATTCCACCCTCCGAGAGGGAAGAGCTCCGGTATCAGTTCGAGCAGCTAGAGCAGGGCCAGATGTCAGTGATAGACTAGGAAGCCAGGTTTTCTAATTATTCTCGTCATGCCCTTATGATACTTCCTACTGACACTGAGAGAGTGCGGAGATTTGTAGTTGGGCTGCACTCAGGTATTAGGGCCAGCATGACCCGAGAGGTAGATATGGAGACACCCTATCAGCTTGTGGTCGAGATAGCTCGTCGGATTGAGGGTTATCGATCGAGGGGCAGAGAGCAGGGTCAGCAGTACAAGAGAGCTAGCTTTTTGGGAGATTTCAGAGGTGCCCCAGTCAAAGGTAGGGCTCAGTTTGGCAGGGGGCAACATAGCAAGCCTCCATAGTCAGCTTCTCCACCACCTCCCCGTGGTGCTCCAGTGAGGCTTTATTTCAGCGCCATACCAGAGATTTCTTACCGCCCACCAGCCATTCAGGGTTACTCCAATGGGTATTCCGGTCATCAGGGGTCTTCTAGTCCTTACTTTATTGCCATGCCAGAGGGTTCTCAGCGTCCCCAAATTATCCAGGGTTCTTTTTCAGGGTAGCAGGCCATGCCACCAGTGAGATGTTATGAGTGTGGGGATTCAGGCCATATGAGAAGTACTTGTCCCAAGCTTCGGGGAAAAGCTATTCAGCAGAGTTATCAGCCTACATACTCAGCACTGGCACCCCGTCCACCCCGAGGTGGAGGACAGACTGGTAGAGGTCGCCCCAGAGGTGGAGGCCAGGAAGGAGGAGCTCTGCCAGCTCCTATTCATTCCAGCGGAGGTCAGTCTTCCGGTGCACCAGCCAGATTCTATGCTATTCTGGCCCGAGCAGATGCAGTGGCCTCAGACGCCGTGATCACAGGTACTATTTCAATATGTGGTATAGAGGCATCAGTGCTATTTGATCCAGGATCCACTTATTCATATGTGTCAGCCTTATTTGCGTGTTTCTTGGATGTTCCTCATGAGTCCTTGGGTTCTTCTATATATGTGTCCACTCCTGTGGGCGATTCTGTGGTGGTGGACTGGATCAGTGGGTCTTGTGTGATCACTTTCGGTGGGTTCAAGACCAGAGCGGACCTTCTATTGCTCGACATGGTCGATTTTGAGGTTATTCAAGGAATGGATTGGCTATCTCCTTATCATGCTGTGCTAGATTTCCATGCCAAGATAGTTACTTTATCCATGTCCGAGTCGCCTAGGCTGGAGTGGAGAGGTTCCTCAGTTAGTGCAGCCAGTCGGGTTATTTCATTCATGAAGGATCGACATATGGTCGAGAAGGGTTGTCTGGCATATCTTGCTTATGTGTGGGACACCACTGCCGAGTCTTCGACGATTGACTCAGTGCCAGTTGTTCGAGAGTTTGTTAATGTATTTCCTTCAGACCTTCCGGGCATGCCTCCGGATCGTGATATTGATTTCTACATTGATGTAGCTCCAGGAACTCAGCCTGTTTCCATTCCCCCATACCGTATGGCTCCGACGGAGTTGAAAGAGCATCTTGAGAAGTTGTTAGCTAAGGGATTTATCAGACCGAGTGTGTCACCATGGGGTGCTCCAGTATTATTTGTGCAGAAAAAGGATGGGTCTATGCGGATGTGTATTGATTACCGCCAGTTGAACAAAGTCACTATTAAGACCAAGTATCCTTTGCCGTGCATCGATGATTTGTTTGACCAGTTGCATGGTGCTCGGATGTTTTCTAAGATTGATTTGAGATCAGGGTACCACCAGTTGAAGATTCGGGCCTCGGATGTTCCGAAAATTGCTTTCCGTATGAGATATGGCCACTATGAGTTCCTGGTGATGTCCTTTGGCTTGACTAATGCCCCAACAACATTCATGGACTTGATGAACAGGGTGTTCAGGCCGTATATTGATTCTTTTGTCATTGTATTTATTGATGACATTTTTATTTACTCACGTAGCCTGGGTGAGCACGAGCAGCATTTGAGAGTTGTGCTCCAGACTTTGCGGGAACAAAAGTTATATGCTAAGTTCTCCAAGTGTGAGTTCTGGTTGGATTCCGTGGCATTTTTGGGGCATGTGGTATCCGGATATGGTATCAAGGTTGATCCTCAGAAGATCGAGGCATTTCAGAGTTGGTCGCGTCCTACTTCAGCTACAAAGATCAGGAGCTTCTTGGGCCTAGTAGGTTATTACCGCCATTTTGTGGAGGGGTTTTCTTGTATTGAAGCCCCATTGACTAGATTGACTCAGAAGAATGCCCCCTTTCGATGGTCCGACGAGTGTGAGGCGAGCTTTTAGAGGCTCAAGAAAGCATTGACTTCAGCATCAGTTCTAGTATTGCCTTCCAGTTCAGGGATATATGCAGTGTATTGCGATGCTTCACACGTTGGTTTGGGGTGTGTGTTGAAGTAGGAAGGGAAAGTTATTGCTTATGCTTCGCGCCAGCTGAAGTTTCATAAGAAGAATTACCCTGTGCACGATTTAGAGTTGGCGGCGATTGTTCATGCTCTTAAGATTTGGAGGCACTACTTGTATGGAGTGTCCTGTGAAGTTTATACAGACCACCGCAGCTTGCAACACTTGTTCAAGCAGAGGGATCTTAATTTGAGACAGCGCAGATGGCTTGAGTTGTTCAAGGATTATGATATATCCATTCTTTATCATCCGGACAAGGTAAACGTGGTAGCAGATGCCTTAAGCAGAAAGGCAGAGAGTATAGGTAGCTTGGCTTATATTGTAGCAGAGGAGAGACCTCTAGCCTTGGACATTCAGTCCTTTGCTAATCTCCTGGTGAGATTAGACCTTTCAGAGCCTCGTCGAGTTTTAGCACATGTGGTTGCTCAGTCTTCGTTATTGGGGGAGATTAAGGCTCGGCAGTTTGATGATCCGTACTTGGCAGAGCTACGAGAGACAGTGATTCAGGGTGGTGCCAAGGAGGTTACTATTGGCGAGGATGGTGTTCTGAGACTTCAAGGCCTTTTATGTGTTCCTAATGTCGATGGACTTAGAGGGAGGATTATAGAAGAGGCACATAGTTCTCGGTATTTTGTTCATCCTATTGCTACAAATATATATCGTTATTTGAAGCAGCATTACTGGTGGAGGCGGATGAAGAAGGACATTGTGGAGTATGTGGCTAGGTGTCTTAATTGCTAGCAGGTTAAGTGTGAGCACCAGAGGCTAGGAAGCCTACTTTAGCAGATGCTTATTCCTGAGTGGAAGTGGGAGCGCATCACTATGGACTACGTTGTTGGGTTGCCTCGGACTTCGCGGAAGGTTGACGCGGTTTGGGTCATTGTGGATAGATTGACCAAATCGGCACATTTCATTCTAGTGGCTACTACTTATACTTCTGAAAGGTTGCCCCAGATCTACATTCGGGAGATAGTCCGGTTGCACGATGTTCCGGTGTCCATTATATCAGATCGAGGTCCTCAATTCACCTCGCATTTGTGGAGAGCATTGCATAGTGAGATAGGTACCCAGATAGATCTCAGCACAACATTTCACCCTCAGACTGATGGTCAGTCGGAGCGTACAGTTCAGATATTGGAGGACATTCTCAGGGCATGTGTGATTGACTTCGGGGGCAAGTGGGACCAGTTCTTGCCTTTGGCAAGGTTTTCTTACAATAATAGTTATCAGTCCAGCATCGAGATCGCTCCATTTGAGGCTTTGTGTTATTGGGGATGTCGTTCTCCTATTGGGTGGTTTTAGCCTGGCGAGGCTAAGTTATATGGCACTGATCTGGTGAGGGATGCTTTGGAGAGGGTGAAGTTGATTCAGGAGAGGCTCCGCATAGCACAGTCAAGACAGAGTTACGCAGATCAGAGGGTGCGTGATGTATCATTTATGGAGGGAGACAAGGTTCTGTTGAAGGTCTCGTCGATGAAGGGTATTATGAGGTTCGGGAAGAAGGGCAAGCTGAGCCCACGGTTTATAGGTCTTTTCTAGGTGTTGAGGCGAGTTGGAGAGGTTGCTTATGAGCTTGCTTTACCTCCCAGTTTATCAGGAGTTCCTCCGGTCTTTCACGTGTCCATGCTCAGGAGGTACCACACCGACTTCCCACATAATCAAGTTTCGACAATTCCAGTAGCTTCGTATGATGATTTCGGACTTGGGCGCATGTTCGAAATGGATATTGGATGACCCGGGAGCGTTTCGGCGCACAATATCGAAATAAGAATTTCCTTAAATTTGAAAATTGGTTTGGAACGTGCTTTGGTGATATCAAGGTCCGAAAGAAATTCCAAGATGGGGAATAGTTCTGTTATGTTATTTATGACTTGCCTGCAAAATTTGGTGTCATTCCGAGTAGTATAGATCGATTCGGCGCATTGTTATAGAATTCAAGAACTTGAAGTTCTTAAGTTTTGATTCTAGGGGTTTTGAGATGTGATTTTGAGTTTTAGCGTTGTTTTGAGTGTTCCGAAGGCTCGAGCGAGTCCGTATTATGATTTGGGACTTGTACGTATAATTGGACGGGGGCTTAGGTGGGCCCAGGTGCCTCTCGGGCACCAAACGAGGCCAAAAACCAACTGAAACAATTGTTGGTGCACCTGATATGGTGTGACCGTAGATGCGGTTGCCAAGTTGCAGGTGCGGGACCGCTCCTGCGGTCCCAGCCTCGCAGGTGCGACCCTTAGGTGGGCTGCCCATTTCTCGCAGGTGCGGGCCATTTCTCTGCAGGTGCGGATTCCTGACCGCAGGTGCGAGCCTAGGCCCTCTTGTCCACTTCCGCAGATGCGAGACTCTTCTCGCAGGTGTGGTCCTCGAGCCGCAGGTGCGGAACCACTGTTGGCAGTGTGTTCTTTTAAAAAATGGGAAATGTCCATTTTTCCTCATTTCTTCCTCCATTAGAGACCTTGAGGGCTTGGGAGAACTGCCCCACGACCTAGCTACTGAAGAAGTAAGTAAATTCTAACCTAGTGTTAGTTTAATACATGAACTACTAGCCAAATTAACTACTTAATTAGTGAAAATCAAGAATTTTGATAGTAACCTAGGGCTTTCGAGAATTTAGGGAATTACCCGAGAATTGGCTATGAAATCATACAAAAATCATATATTAACGATCCTTAGGTTATGGGTGAGTGTTTCCTTCGTTAATTTTCGGAATCCGAGCGTGTGAGCCCGGGAGTAAATTTTGGGATTTCTTCAAGAATGATGAAATGACTAAGTAAATAGAGAAATTTCATCTTTTGAGTATAATTTGATATATTTACATAACATTTTACTAGTTTCGAGTCCTTGGGAGACAAGTTCGGAGTTTCGAGCACATTCTTGACCCGGGGAGTAGGTTCGACGTGAGGTGAGTATCCTTTCTAACCTTTTAAGAGGTAATTGTCCCCATATGTGATCTAAATGCTACGTGTTAATGTCTGTGGGGGGCTATGTACGTACCTAGTGACGAGAGTCCGTACGTAGCGGCTATTATTGTCATGTCGGGTAGTTTTAGGACCCACGAGCATGCTTTTATGTGCCTTACAGGTATCCCTACATGTATGATTGAGTTGCTTATTATTCTTGAATTGGCATGAAGATATTAGGAAGTCATGTTTTAATTTCATTACTTAAGTTCTTGTTTTCAAGTATAATCTCGGTTAAATGCCTGAATTTCTAATAATTCTGTGTATGTATATGTGCACCCGCATCACATGTATGATTCGTGAGCGGGGTAGCCTTATCATTACGTAAACCATGTCGCATGATTGATTTGCGAGCGGGGTAATAGATGCATATATGGTTCGAGCCGTTCGACCCTCGGCAGTGCACATTTATTTTTGCGACGCTTCGGCCGTACGCTCTGGCATACTATGTGTTGTATATTTGACTGAGAGTCTTGTTGTAATAATATAGACTGCTTCATGAGAAAAGGGAAAGTAGTTCATTATATACTATCGTGATTTGACAGGTAGAAGTGAGTAAGTTATAAATTTATATTTGATATTTCATGTCTTTGTGATCCCAGGACTGTTATCCCTACTTAGCCTTATTTAGCCCTGTTATTTACTCATGGCCCTAGTAAGTATCACGTCTACTTCTCGTCACTACTTCTTCGAGATTAGACGGGATACTCACTGGGTACATATTTGTTTATATGTACTCATGCTACGCTTCTATACTTAATTGTACCGGTTCTGAGGCAGGTGCATCTGGTTATCAGACCGGAGCGCGATCTTGAGAGCATACTCTGTACCCGACTCTACAGTGAGCTGCTCCCCCCTTGGTGATCCTCAGCAGCACTTGGGAGTTGTCTTTTGCTATCTCTGTCCATCTCCTTTAGACAGTAGCACAGTTATTTTATCTTATTTCTTACATTCCACTAGTCCGCCTGTAGGCTTGTGACACTAGGTCTTGGCATGTAGTAGGTATTAAATTTTGGCACTGTATATATGTTATCTACCGTCCTTTTGGTTGTGTTGATTTAAATTGGATAAGTTATACGTTTTCACCTTACAACGTTAAACCTTAAAAATTGGCAAAGTTTCGGAATAATCTATCAAATAAGGTAATCTCGTTAGTAACACAAGTGTTGGCTTGCCTGACCCCGGCGTTGGGCGCCATCACGACCTGAGTTCGGATTTGGGTCGTGATAGATAATGAAAGAGTGAAGGTACTTATATTTTTTAAAATAGGCAAAAAATAAGGTAACCAATTATAGTTCAGCACAATTATAGAAGTAAACATCAATTTGTGCAAGTACTCCCTTTAATTAAGGAGTCATATAAAACGGTAACAGACAGTGATTAAATAAGGAAAGGGAATCGTATAATTCCAGCAAAGTATGAGACAGGTAATAGAGGCTAAGTTAATAATATGCTAATTAAGGAAAGCATATATGAATTAATTTGACATTATTCATAGAAATAAGGTAGGAAATTTTGGAAATCAACAAGAAAACCTCGAATGAGATTTGAATTACAGGAAACCAGCATCAATTAGGGAGAATATCACATATTTAAGGAAACACTCAAAATCAGTAGAGAATATTGTGTAAAAACCAGTAAAGTACTAATCACCATTATTCAAGGATTCAAAGTGGCAAAATAGTACTGATTTAAACGGAATAAACACACAAAAATCTGAAACCCTAATCACAAAATTAGGGATTCACATTAGAACATAGCAAATAATTGAAGGACCTAGTAGAACAAACATGATTTAGGCACAAGTGACGAAGAGTCAGAAACCCTAACAGCAAGCATAGAACAAGAATCACAAAATCACAGAGTACACATGAAAGCAAAGTAGTCATACTAGAACAGGTAAAATATATCGCAAATAGACTCAGAATTGCGGATTGAAACCAAATATTTGGGAGGTTTTATCAAAATAAATCAAACCAAAAAGGGAAAATCTTAAATCATGTTTAAACACGATGAGAATCATAAAATAATGCCAAGAAATCGGAAAGAGAACTGTTTTTGAAAAAGTATTTAAAAACATTAGTTTGAAAAAATGAAGAATCGTTTAGGAAACTGAAAAATCAATAAAGAAAACATGGAAAGAACTCATAATATTCTTTTAGATCTGTTACAGATCTAAAAGAATCGGAAGGTTTAGAAGTTAAGGTTTCAAAGTTAGAACCCAGAGAGGAGAAGAAAAACTCAAAAGTCACCGATTTTAACCGGAAAGTTGTAAGATCTTACTCAGACGACCATGGATGGCCGGAAAAATGGCATGATATCATAGGAGGTGAATGAACCGCCTCTGGTTCACTTAAGGGCTTCAAAACAATGACACACATTAAGCAGGGAGACATGAGGCTGGGGGTGGTGAACGTATCTACGCTAACGCGATGATACGTACACAAACATGATGCTCTGCTCACACAAACCTACGCGATCGCGGTTGGCTTCACGCGAACGCAAAGCCCCTCCCGTCTTATTTCTTTTACGCGAACGCGATAAAACCCATGCGAACGCAGTGGCCAAGGCTGCCTACTCTACGCGATCGCGTTCCAGTTCATGCAATCACGATGCACAAAACTCCTGCCTGGCCTAAATTACTCTACACGATCGCGGACTCCCTCACGCGATCAGGATGAACAAAAGTCTACTGCACTTACACCAGAAAACCAACAATCACACACAAGGCTAAAAATGCCCGTTGAGCATCCGAAACACATCCAAGGCCCGCGGGATCTCAACCAAACCCACCAACCAGTCCTAATACCTCATTCTAACTTAGGCCAGCCTTCAAAACACATCACATAACTCCAAAATCACAATTTATGCATGGATTCAAGCCTAAGGACTTATGAAATTTTCAAAATCCACAACTGGTGCCGAAACACGTCAAAACTAGTCCAAATGACCTCAAATTTTAAACACAGGTCACGAATCACAAAACGGACCTACAGCCACTTCAGAATTCCATTCCGAGCCTGATATAAAAGTTTCACCTATCGGCCAAAATTGCCGAAATTCTAACTTTCGCCAGTTCAAGCCTAAATCTACTATATACCTTGAACACATATTCTAGACACACTCCTAAGCTCGAAATCACTCAACGGAGCTAATGGAATTGACGAAATTCCATTCTGAATCTGTATCCACACTACTCCAACTACGGTCTGATTTTTAAAGCTTAAACTCATACATAGGGACTATGTGTCCAAAAACTCTCTGAAATTCACGACTAATCATTCCGACAAGTCCCATATCATATATAAAAGTGGGGGAAGCAGTTATTAGGGGATTGGGTTCTATTTCTCAAAACGACCGACCGGATCGTTACATAACAAGTCCAAACTATGGGATGGATATAGTGACGAAATTTACCAGTGCAAATAACATAAATAAATGTACAAAAACGTAAATATGCTCTTAAGACAATTTAGGAAATTCATAACTGGAATTAAGGCAGTGTCGTATTGTGTAATGAAAATAGCTCTACTATCACTACATGCCAATACATATACTGAAAATGATGCACCATGGTATCAGCCTCAAATGCCCTCACTCGCGATATCTCAACCAGTTGGTATTGTATATGGCTCATACGGCCCACGAAAGATTCATCCGGAATATATACACAATGCTGACCATAGGTCACCTAGTACCGAGGACTAAGGCAATCCAGCCCTATGGAGAAGATCCATCTCCAGGTAATAAGTACATTGGACAATATCCATATCCAGGGAAGATACATCTCTCAATCATATCAACCGGGCTCACTGGGGGTGTGTTATAGACTCCGGAGGGGCTCCTACAGCCCAAGCGCTATCGTAATCATCAATATAACCGTTGCGACGTGTAGCCCGGTCCCATAGTTGTCACTCACACTCAAGATCTCGGCCTCACTCAATCATCAATCACTCCAGTATCATCCACGGGCTCACAATGTCATGAAAGCAAACCCGAAACAATGATACGATGAATCAACACATAACAAGACTGGGATACAATAAAAAAATGCATGAACATGATTGAGTACAGGATATAAATTGAAATAGTGAGATGAAAGCAAGAAACGACCACTAAGGGTCCCAACAATACCGACATAGAGCCTATACATGATATCTAGCGTGATTTACAGCTCAATGACTTTATCACATGATGAAAACATGGATATCAACAGGGTAGAGTCACTAAACAGTGCCATGGGATCACCAGGTCACAATTCTCACGGTGCACGCCTACACGCCTGTCACTTGGCATGTGTGTCACCTCATTACCAATCACATAGCATATAATTTGGGGTTTCGAACCCTCAGAACCAAGTTTGGGAGCGTTACTTACCTCAAACCAAGAAAAATCCTACTTCGGAATGCCATTGCCTCTCAATTCGGCCTCCGAACGTCCCGAATCTAGCCACAAGTAATATAACACAATAAATTTAGGCTAAAGGGATCAAATTCACAAGAAAATTATCAAATTGTATCCCAAATTCCGAAATTAGCCTGAACCCGGCCCCCTGGCCCATGTCTCAAAATGCGACGAAAGTCACAAAACACGAAAGCACATTCACTCACCAGTCTAATCATACCAATTTTACCAAAATCTGACCTTCTGTTGCCCCTCAAAAACCCCAAAATTTACTATCCAAATTCTGAAGCCCTAACCCACAGTTTTCACTTTAAAACCCCACTAATTAGGTGAGAAATCAAAGGGAAAACACCATAGCTAAGGATAACTAGGCTCAAGGAACTTACCTCAGTGATAACCCTCGAATTCCCTACAAAAATCTCCAAAAAACCTCAAAAGTTCGTGTTCAAAATTGTGAAAAAGAGAATAATTCCCGAAGTCCTCTATTTATACCTTCTGCCCAGCAAAATCGCACATGCGAAAAAAATTATGCATCTGCGGACCAAGCTCCGCTTTTGCAGAAAATCACTTAAAACCCTTCGACCACACGTGCGACCAAATACCTCATCTGCGATCATCGCGGGTGCGGAAACCACCTCTCACATGCGGCTCCCTCTCGCACCTGCACTTGTCTGCCCGCATCTGCGACTCTCTCAGGTGCAGAAATATCTTCACACATGCGATTCCTGCCCAGGTCCTCCTTGGCCGCATCTGTGGAACCCCAGTCGCTCCTGCGGGCTTGCACATGAGTCTCCCACTTTGCAGGTGTGGAAAACACAAGTAGCAGCAGCTTCAGCTGTATTTTCCAAATTCCAAACACTCCGATAGACACCCAGAATTACCCCGAGGACGTTGAGACCTCAACCAAAAATTCCAACAAGTGATATAACCCCATACAAACTTAGGCAAACCTTCAAATCACCCAAAACAACATCAAAACACCAAATTACCCTTGGATTCAAGACTAAGAACTTCTAAAACATGGTTATTTGACAGATTTGTCCAGCAAGAAAGGCAAACCAGTTTACATGAAAAATGGACAAGAGCCTCCAAAACCTCTATCTCCAAAGAGAACAGTAAATGTGATAAGCAGAGGGGAAGAAGTCAGCGGTGTAACTTATACAGCTGCAAGAAAAACATCAAAGTTCACGCTAACTCACGGAAAGCGAGTTCGTCAAACTTTGGAAGAAGACAACATGACATTTGATGATGTAGATGCAGATGGCTTGATGATTTCCCACAATTATGCACTGGTAATATCTTTACTTATACATGATACTAATGTAAAATGAGTTTTGATTTATCCAGGTAGCTCTGTGAATATTATTCTATTGCGAGTGGTAAACGAAATGCTTATTGGCGACCATGTAGATCCAAAAGAACGTTCCTTATCTGGGTTCGATAACTCAACCGTTATTACAAGGGGTATGATAGAGCTAAATACATTCGTGGAAGGAGTCATCAAAGAAATGAAATTTCAAGTGATAGACACGGACATGGCCTATAATGTGATTCTTGGGAGGCCATGGATTCATGATATGGATGATGTGCCATCTACGTTAGATCAGGTTATTAAATTCCCTTCAAAATAGGGAATTCAACAAATTCGAGGAGATCAACAAACTTCAAGGAATATCAACTCAGTGATGCAGTCAGGCATGTTAGATACAGGAGCAAACGAGGAAGACACAGTAAATCAAATCTCAATTGATATCGTATCAAAACAAACCGATGTGGATTCGAGACCAGATGTAATTCAAGAACTAGAGGAGAATGAAAAAATCAAAAAAAACAAACGAAGAACTTGAAGCTGTTGTACTATTCGAATAATGGACATATCGAAAAGTTCATATTGGAGCAAAGCTAAACCCAGGAATGAGAGGTAAGTTAATTAAATTTTTGAAAACTAACGCAGATTGTTTTGCATGGTCGCATTCAGATATGACAGTTTGTGATGACCCAATGGGTCATTTTACAAATTAAGACTCCATTCCAAGCTTATTATCCTTAAAAAGACTAATTTTAATGACCTAAATTTGTGTGCGCAGTCCGGGCATGAAACCGAAAAGCTTTTATGTGAAAATATGAGAAATAGAAATTTGTAGAGTTAAAATTTGGTTTTAGTTGACTTTGGTTAACATTTTGAGTAAATGGACTCGGATCTGTGTTTCGACGATGCCGGAAGGTCCGCAGTAAAATATGGGACTTGCGTGTATGCCCGGAATTGAATTCCGAGGTCCCTAGGCTTAGAAAACAATTATTGAAGAAAATTGTTTTGCTGGTTTTTACAGGAAATAAATAAATGAATTAATGTGTGAAATCGTTGGTATCGGGCTCGTATTTTGGTTCTGGAGTCCCGTAAAAGTTTTTTATGATATTTAAGTCCTATCTGTGAAATTTGGTGAGAATCGAAGTTGAATTGACGTGATTCGGACGTCCGGTTAAAAAGTTAGAAAATTTAAGTGTTCTTGAGAAAATCATGAGTTTTGGGGTTGAATTCGTAGTTTTTATGTTATTTTGATTATTTGATCGCACGAGCAAACCCGTATGATGTTTTTAGACTTGCGTGCATGTTTGGTTTGGAGCCCCGAGGGCTCAGGTGAGTTTCAGGTAGGCTACAGAGTGTTTAGACTTATAAAAAAGTTACACAACTGATATCTGGTGTTGGCATGCCTCTGATGCTTCGCAAATGCGAAGACGTGGGCCGTCTTGAGATCTCGTAAATGTGAGATTCTAGCAAAATTTGCGAAGGCCCATTATGTCGCAAATGCGACATTTTTTGTCGCAAATGCGATAACTGCAGCCTGTTAAAACAGATTTCAGACGGGATTTTCACCCCTTTTTCAATTCTCTCAAACCCTAAACCTCCATAGGCGATTTTCCAAAGACTCAAACTTCTCCAAATCATCGGTAAGTGATCTCTAACCAATTCTTTTCAATCATTAACAACTTTTAACAAGATTTCATCGTAGAATCTAGAGTTTTCATGGTAAAAATTGGGATTTTTGGGCAGAACTTAGAAATTTCGAAATTTGGGAATTTAGACCTTGAATTGAGGTCTGCTTCAAGAACCAATTCTATATCCGGGCTCGGGGGAGGATGGGTAAACGGGTTTTGGTCTGAACCTCGAGTTTAGACCAAGCGGCATGGGGTCGATTTTTTAGTTTGATTAGAAAACATAGGAAAACCATAGTTTTTCAATAAATTTGATTTCTTTAAGCAATAATTGATGACATTGAACCAATTGTGATTATATTCGAGCGGGTTAGAGGCAAATTCTTAAGTAAAAGTCGTGCAAGAGCGGTGATTTTCTTGTGAGATTGAGGTAAGTGCTTGGTTTAACCTTGACTTGAGGAAATAGGAATCCCCAACTTAAACATTATGTGAATTTGCATGTGTGTGGTGTATAGGTGAGGTGACGAGTACCTATGCATCACCAAATTTCTTGTTGAACATGATCCCTTCCCCATTTCCAATTTATTTGATTCACGGCTTAATTGTTTTATGATCATTGATGCCTCCATGACTACTTGGTTTTGTCAACTTGTTGTTAAATATTACTTCAAGTATTTTGAAAGTGTTGGTTGTTCACTTGGTTTCATTGTGATACATAAAAAGGATGAGCTGGTTGACAGTGTTTTATTATATATTCTGGTTGGTCTCATTGTGAAATGATGATTCATGAAGTTTATGAATAGTATAGTTTTTTGTTTACAATTGTTGAGACAAAAATATTGTGAAAGGCTTTGACCTGAATTGTGAAAATTTACATAAATAAAGTGATATGATATGTCTGGTGGGAGCGGGTTGCATGCCGCAACAAGGAGTAATAAGGGTGGATAGGTGGGATCGGGTTGCACGCCGCAATAGGAGAAATATGGGTGATATATATAGGGAGGAGCAATAAGGGTGGACAGGTGGGAGCGGGTTGCGCGCCACAACAAGGAGCAATAAGGGATAAAACTTATGGTTTACTGATTTTAAACACAAATATTTGGAAAACTTACTGTTTTACTTTACTAGTTTTCATATTATGCACTTACAGCTACTTTTAAAGCAAAAGTTTGGAAATTTGGAAACTTATGTGAGAATTGGTTGTAGCTGAGACCTGTAAAAAGGCGACTGAGTTATTTTATTTATTGTTTTTGTTTAGTTTAGAATTTATTTCTTACTTTATCATACATTGTTCACAGGTTATGTATAAATGCCCCATTGTAGCCTCGTCACTACTCAGTACATGGGGTCGGTTGTACTGATACTACACTCTACACTTCTTGCGCAAATCCAGATATCGGCCAGAGCTAGGTGAATGTAATAGTTGAGCATTCACACGGAGACACGAGGTAGATCTGCTGGCGTCCGCAGATTCCTGGAGTCTTCCCTTTATTATTTAGATACTATTTTATTTCATTGAAATCGGAGATATATTTCTTCCAGCCCAATTATTTGTACTATTTTTTAGTAGTTGGTGAATTGTGACACCAGACCATTGGTAGTTATATATTTCGTTCGTGCTTCGGTTTATTTATTTTGTTATTAGTCATGAAGTTATTTATTGAAAAATATTAGATTCAGTACTCGTTTTGAAATTGTTCTATTGTGTTTAAGTAAACTTGTAAAAGAAAAGGTTAGTTAAGTTCTAGCATTGGCTTTCCTAGCAAGTATGGTGTTAGGCGCCATCAAGATCCCTAGGGTTGGGAATTTGGATCGTGACACAGGTATACCTCCGGAGGTGATGGCCCATAAATTAAATGAAGATCCATCATACATACATGTCAAGCAAAAGAACATGAAGCAAGGATCATTCAAACAGGATCATTCAAAACTCAAGTGATAAATGATGAGGGGGGCTTATTGTTATAAAGTCATGCATTTTGGCTTGAAAAATGCTGGAGCCACGTATCAGAGGTTGGTAACCAAGATGTTCCAAGAACACCTGTGAAAGACCATGAATCTCCTCAAAGATGCAATCCTACCTGTCAATCGTTGTACCTCTTTTTTGCTCGTGGCTATATCAGGTATTTCTTCAGTTGCTTTAATCTATGTAGGATTTACTTCAATACCTCTATTATATACGAGGAAATCTAAAAACGTACTTGAGGCTACGCCAAAAGCGCACATTTCTGGGTTAAATTTCATAATATAGTTGCGGAAGTCACTTTTAATTTGGATGAGAGTCACCTCATGTACACGGCGCCCATTTAAAAAACAGTATCAAAACAACCTAAGGGGAAGTCCCCAACACAGAGTTAGGCAAGCCACTTACCTCGATTGCGCTAATCAACTCAATACCACGCTCTTTCCACGAGTATCCGACTATGGGTGGTCCAAATCTATTCAATTCGATTGAATAAAGTAAATATCAACTCAAGGAACCAAAATAGCTATTAAGTTCGAAGCTAATACGCGAAATTTGGAAAATTGCCCAAAACGTCTCGCGGGCCCACGTCTCGGAATCGGGTAAATATTATAAATTCCAGACATTCATTATCTCACGAGTCTAGTCATATAAGAATTTCTTAAATCGGATGTAAAAATCCCAATCAAAACTCAAGAATTCGGCCTAGGAAGTTCATCCCATTTTTCCACCAAAATTTTGAATTTAAAGGCTAGATTTAAGAGTGAAATCATGGAAACTAGTCTAAATTGGATAGAAATAACTTACCCAAATTGCCCAGGTGGAAAACTCTCCAAAAATCAAACTTCCCGAGCTCTCAAATTCAAAAATGTGAAAAATGGCTTAAACCCTCGAAATTGGGTCTTTAAATGTCTGCCTAGCTATTTGCTCTATGTGATCGCGAACTTACAGTCGGGATCGCAATGAGTTATCCTCACACACGCCCAAACTGATTCTATGCGATAGCAGAGTACTGCACGCGATCGCAGACTTCAACTCCTCTATGCTACGCGATCGCGGTTGGCTTCACGCGACCGCGTAGAAAAAATACTTATCTCCCGCGTGCTTAACGTATTCTATGTGATTCAACATGGCCCATGCGATCGCAGTGACAGGGTTGACCAACCTACGCGATCGCGAACCTCTTGATGTGATCGCAGTGAAAAAAATGTAGGCCTGCCCCCACTTACTCTATGCGATCGCGGATACATTCACGCGATCGCGGTGAAGGAAAACAACCGCTGTAAAAACCAAAAACACTAGCAAAGTGCCTAAGGCCAAAAATGCCCGTTTGAGCACCCGAAACACACCCGAGGCCCCCGGGACTTCAACCAAACCTACCAACCAACCCTAATACTTCATTCAAAGTTAGTCGAGCCTTCAAAACACATTCATAAGATCAAAATCACCAATTATGCAAGGATTCAAGCCTAAGAACTTATGAAATTTCGAAAATAAACATCTGATGCCGAAACACGTCAAAACTCATCTGAATGACCTCAAATTTTACACATAGGTAATAAATGACACTACGGACCTGGTGTCACTTCCAAAATTCCATTACGAGCCCGATATCAAAATTTCACCTATCGGCTGAAATTGCCGAAATTCCAACTTTCGCCAATTCAAGCCTAAATCTACTACAGACCTCGAAAACATATTCCGAACACGCTCCTAACTCGAAATCACCCAACGGAGCTAACGGAGTTGACGGAATTCCATTCCAGATCCATCTTCACATAGTTCCAATTACGGCCCGATTTTTAAAGTCTATACTCACATATAAGGACTATGTGTCTAAATACTCGCTGAATTTCACCACTCAACGTTCGGACAAGTCCCAAAAGTAGAAATAGACATGGGGAAAACAGTTATTAGGATATCGGGATGCTAACTCTCAAAACGACCGACCGGGTCGTTACATTTCCCTACCTCCTATTTGATGAACCATTTCAATTTATGCCTTATCTGTCATTCGTTCTGCATTGCATATTTAAATTGAGACTACGGACGTATTCCGGGAGATTCCCCTTGTATTGCATAGTTAAATTGGGACTACGGACGTATTCCGGGAGATCCCCTTGTACTGCATATTTAAATTAGGACTACGGACGTATTCCGGGAGATCCCCTTGTAATGCATCTTTATATTTGGAACTACAGGACGGTATCCCGGGAGATTCCACTATGTGATACATGGTGCTGAGTCGAGGGATCCTTGTTGCTGTTTTACTTCAGATTATTCATTTTTATTGCTTACCTTAGAATTTTTTTTTCCTTCTGTACTATTTTAAACTGTTTTACTTATAAATCCAGTAGAGCCTTAATCTGTTAATACTAACAAAAAGCGTACCTTTCCTTTAGCTTGTAGTAAAGGGCTTACTATATCTGTTCCCCACTTCATAAATGGCCATGGGGAAATAACCGTATGTAATAATTCTGCAGGGCGATGCATATTATTGTCGTATCATTGACAATTATCACACTTGGCTACAAAATTCTCTACATCCTCTTCCATTTAGGTCAGTAGTATCCTGCCCTGATTAGTTTATTAACTAAAGATCTTCCACATGTGTGATTCCCACAATGTCCCTCATGTACTTCTTTCATCATGTATTCTGTTAGGACCACCAAACATCTTTCGATATAAATTCCCTTGAATTATACAATAGAGAGCAGCTTTTCCTCTAAGCAATTGAGACTCTTTCTTGCCTTCAGGTACGATTCCGTACTGCAAAAAATTAACAATCTCGTTTCTCCAATCCCAGGTTAAATTAGTAAAGATTTCCTTATTTTTATCCTGGTCAAGTGTTGAATGAAATACAAGTATTACAATAGCATTTTCTGCACTTGTTAATTCCGCAACTGATGCAAGGTTTAGCTAAGGCATCTGCTTCTGCATTTTCGTCCCTGGGTATTTGCAAGATCTTCCATGATTGGAATTGCCTGATCAGTTCTCGTACCTTTTCTAAGTATTTTTGCATCTATGCCTCTCTAGAAAGGTAAGTCCCCTGCATCTGATTGACTACTAGATGAGAGTCACTTTTAATTTTGATGAGGGAACCTAACCTTACGTACTTGAAAGATGCAATCCTACCTGTCAATCTTTGTACCTCTCTTTTGCTCGTGGGTATATCAGGTATTTCTTCAATTGCTTTAATCTATGTAGGATTTACTTCAATACCTCTATTAGATACGAGGAAACCTAAAAACGTACATGAGGCTACGCCAAAAGCGCACTTTTCTGGGTTCAATTTCATATTATAGCTGCGGAAGATCTCTTTTAATTTGGATGAGAGTCACCTCACGTACACGGCGCCCATATAACAAAAAAATATCAATTAATGATATGTTGGTCAAATCCCACGTACTTGAAAGAGGTACAAAGATTTCTATAGCACAAAACGATTATGATATAGCATAATTGCACCACATAAATTACTTCGATGGTCATTTTTGAAAGTTTTCATATCTGAACCCATTTTTATAAATAAGCTTTGGGGCTTCAATTGGCGCTATTTTCTACTAAAATCTAGAGAGAGGTGAGAGCATTTTAGAGAGATAAAGAGGGAACCTAACCTTCCAATCACCAAATCTTGCTCAAGTCTTCAAGAATCAAGGAAGATAGACACTAGATTGTCCTCCATCCGGGTAAGTCCTACTTTTAAAATTTCATATAAGAGATTATGAGTTCAAAAATATATTGTGGGGTTAGAAATAAGCCATGCATGTGACACTAAGCTATAATATGTGGGATAATGAACTATTTTGGGTTGTCCTTATTAAAATTGGTTGAGGGAAGAAGGAATTCCATTGTAGAACGTTGTAGTCTATTTTACATTTTAGGTGCTTGATGAAATTCCTAAGAGAGTTACATCATGGGTAATCTTTCTAGTTGTTAATCAATTTTCACTTTCTTCTTATAGATTATTATTGGGCTAAACGTTATCTAACTCAACCAGGTATGTGGGCTAAACGTTATCTCTCGAGATTGAATTCCATAATTTTTCCGTAGGTTTAAGTGTGACCGGCCCCAAATCCCTAATCTCTACATTTGGGTTATCCCTTATAGACTCATAAAACTTGATTATTCCGACCTTATATTGAAATATAGACGTTTAATGTATGGTTTCATTATTAAAATGGTATGGCTCTTAGTCGTAATTTAAATGAAAACAAGCATACCAATTGAGTGAGGAAAACTCGATGTACTTAATACTCCTAATTGCCCGTATGTGTATTAAATGCCTTGATTGAGTGTGCTTAGTCGATGATAAACTATAAAGATACTTGAAAACGAATTAAATAAACTGGGGAAATAGAGTGTGCATAACATATATAATTGTGCCTAGTAATGCCTATGAAATGAGAATATCTATATGAGATAGATTACGAAACGAGCCTTGACTCAACTGTTATAAGATGACTTCTAGAAGTGGAATCCGCCTAAAAGCTCTTTGAGGTATGTATGGCTAAAAAACCCTCTTCTTAGAAATCGAACATCCATGATGCTCCCTCACAATTGGTGTTAGTGTTCACCTTGAGTAATAAAGGAAATAACGTTTCAAACGTGTTCGTGTGGTAAGAACTTATGTGTTATATGCATTCAAATGCTCCCATGATGTTATGTTGTTACTTGGTGATGTATTTATGTTATGAGAAAGTGTGTTAAATTGTCGAAGAATGTGAAAGACCCTATATGCCCATGATTTGTGTTTGCTCTTATGTGTATTTGACGTGTTTGAATTGAGTTACTTGTTGATGAAAGTGGTATCGATGTGAAAAACGTGGGAAAGA
The DNA here is from genome assembly GCA_005239495.1 of Nicotiana undulata. Classification (NCBI taxonomy): domain Eukaryota; kingdom Viridiplantae; phylum Streptophyta; class Magnoliopsida; order Solanales; family Solanaceae; genus Nicotiana; species Nicotiana undulata. Next base: position 32,695 of record ML255209.1, read on the forward strand.
CCTAAATTATGAAATGGGGCCAAGGGCCGAGTATGAGATAACAATTGGGGCCACTAGCAGTTCCGAAACTGAAATATGAGCGTGAAATGATAAATGAGATGAATGATAAAATTTAGACATCTAGAGTAAGACGGCCTAGCCGATCAGGTCATGATCGGACACAATGTCGCAAACATAGTGGTGCAGGGCTATGAGCTAAATCGGAATTGAAATAGAAATTTGTGTTGTGGAAACATGTCTCCAAGGGAGACGACCTAGCCGATCAGATAGTGATCGGACTCCGTATACAAGTATGGTGGTGGTGCGAATATTGATATGATAACGCTAGTGTTGGGCAAGCTAAAGATAAAATGATTCTCTTTAAAGCTTACGTGATTCCTTAATTGATGTTGTGATGGTGCTTATGTTTCTCATTAAATTATTGAATTCTTCTTATTGCATTATTGATCATTCTAAGGAGATGTGTTTTACTTCCGTATCTTGACAATCGTTAGGTTTCACTTGGGCATTTGTATGTTATTGATTGTGACTTGATTGTTTATATGGATTTCCTTTTATTTTATTGTTATTCTATTGAAGATTTTTAGCTTTAAATGCTAGTGCTATTCGACAGTAGTAACGTCCCTTTTGTCAGAGGCGTTGCATCCTTAATGGATGCAGGTGGTTCCACAGTAGGCGCCAGCGATCAGCGATAGCGGTATGTTCCTTCAAGCTAACTTGACGATCCCCACTTTATTTTAGGGTCCTGTGTCATTTGGTTATGGTGTACCTTTCATTTGAGGTATAGCCGGAGCCTTGTTGCCGGCATTTCCATATTTCTCTTCAGTTGTATTTAGAGGCTCCGTAGATAGGTTGGGTGGTGTCGGGTATTGGAATTGGATTAGAAATGGTTGGTATTTGGAAAACATGCTTTTTCTTCATATATAACCATTGTAATAATTTGGTTGTTATGGCTGAAACTGTTAATAGAAACAAAAATAAAAGTTGTTAATGATATATTTACAAAGTATGATTAGTGAAGTTCACCTCCTCTTTATCCACGATTAGTCTGGGTAGAATAAAACCTATCAGGCTTGCTCAGTCGGGTTTACTCAGTTGAGCACCGATCGCGCCCCTCGATTTTGGGGCTTGACAGATAGTATGATGTCTGGGTGTTGTAAGTATGGTAGGAAGTGGCGGGTTGCGGATATCTGGGAGGTGAAGGTTGATATGTGGGTGGAGGTATTTGGTATGTGAGTGGAGATTTTGGACCTTGGGCTACCATCACAGCCCCTACTTCTTTATTCTTTGATATACCCCCTGACTGCAATGCTTTGTTTGTAGCCAGCAATGCCTCAAAGTTGGTCATCATTCTACTTTTGATTCCTTCTTCAATCCTTTCCCCAAGTTTGATGATGTCGGAGAATTTGTGATTTTCGATGACCATTAGACTTTCATAGTACTTTGGATCCTGGGCTCGGACGAAGAATTTGTTCATCTACTCTTTTTATAATGCCGATCTTACTTTTGCAGCTTCTCACCTCCACCAAGTAGCGTACTCGCAGAAAGTCTCTGTTGGTTTCTTCTTGAGGTTTTATATGTAGAAGACATCCGGTGTATTCTATGTATTAAACCTGAATCGATCCATGAAGTCTGATGCCATGCTTACCCAACTAACCCACTTCTTGGGATTTTGACTGATGTACCAAGATAGGGCATCTCCAGTGAGACTTCTCATGAACAGCTTCATGCCAATTGTTGAACCAAGTCACTGCATGGTTTTGAAGATTGAAAAATGCCTACCCAGTTGAAATAGGTCCATCAGGGCAAACATACTCGAACAGACTCATTGGCACAAGAACCGTCTATGCACAGGAGATAAACATGATTGTGAATTATCCATGAACTAAGAAGTTGTCTCCTAAAGCGAAAAGGTTGCAAATTAATAAGAGGTTAGAGTTCGAGTTCAGCAAGGACAGAAACAAAAGGAGGAAGTTGAGATAAATACAAACTCTTCCACCAAGGAAGAGTTGCATTAGAATTGAACAACATACCTCAACGACTGACTCTATAAAGTGTTGAAGAATTCCTGCTGAAGATTGCATCGCACAAAGGCAGAAGTGAAACAAGAACTAAAAGCAAAATTACCAAAGCAATTTTGCAAGCAGATTCCTTGTGCGACACAAAATCTACGTGAACCAGCTAGAAGAACCAGTTCCATCTGTTATCTTTTGAGTCTAGTTGGTTTGTAGTAGGAGATTAAATGTTGTATCTTTCAGCTTTATTAGAAGCAATTGTAATAGGTACATATTTTTCAAGTTAGAGTTAACTTGAAGTTGACGCAATTAGCTAGAGGCTAGTTTGCTACAAAGGGATTAGAGTTAGTCCTTAGGTTTACAAAAGAGTTTATTTTATAAACGATGTTTGGCTCATTGTCATAGTGAAGAGTTTGGGGAAATCATACTAGGAAGTAGGTCGTGGTTTTTTCACCTTTTGAGCCAGGTGTTTTCCACGTAAAATTGTTGTGTTCTTTAATTCTGCAATTACTTTTCCGCAAACAGTAGAAGTTGGAACACCAAGAAGAATCAGGTTCTTCTATAAAGACAGCACTCGAAAATTGGACACCACACAAATCACCTCCCCTCTTGTGTGGCATTGACGTATAAAACATCAATTGGTATCAGAGCAAGTTATCCTTGAGAAGGATAACACCTTGGAAAAGATCAAAATGAGTGCACCACCTGGAAACTGGGAGGGTCAATCAACTGCAAGGCCACCACTCTTCAATGGCCAGTATTACTCCTGGTAGAAGAATAGGTGAAGAACCACCTTATTGGAGAAGACTATGAACTCTGGGACATAGTCACTAATGGTCCTCTAGCCACCATGAAGAAGACTATTGAAGGTGTAGATGTACCAAAAACTAGGGCTAATTGCACTGCTGAGGATCTGAAGAAACGGGAGAAAAATGCTAAGGCCAAAAAGTAGCTAGTTTGTGGACTAGGTCCAGACGAGTACAGTAGTATTCAAAGATGCACCACTGCCAAAGAAATATGGGATACCTTACAAGTAGACCATGAAGGAAAACCTCAGGTGAAAAGATTAAGAGGTACTCTACTATACTCCCAGTATGAAAACTTCACTATGAAAGAAGGAGAGACAATACAAGAGATGTACATCACAACCTTGACAAATGAACTTAAGTCTCTTGGTAGAGTCATTCTTGAAGAGGACAGGGTAGAGAAGATCCTGACAAGGTTCTTGCCAATTTCCTGGGAAAGGAAGATCATTGCTATTCAGGAATCCAAAAATATGGCAACCCTCAAATTGGACGAGCTAATTGGAAACCTTACTGCTTATGAACTCAGAAGGCAGACAATGAAAATGGATGCTCCAAAGAAGGAGAGGAGTCTATCACTAAGGATCACTGAGGGAGAAGATCTGGAGGAAGATGAGATGGCCATGATTACCAAAGAATTCAGAAACTTTCTCATAAGGAAGAAGGGCATCTCTAGAGGAGGAAACTACAACAAATGAAAAGCTCTAGAAAGGCCAACCAATGAGGGATACTACAAGTGTGTAAAGACTTACCACCTTATCAAGAACTGTCTTCAGTGGGAAGTGGAATGGAAAAAGGAGAGATTTGAAATAAGAAACAGGAATAAGGAACTGGTCCAACCCAAGAACACCACAACAAAAGCTATGGTTGCTGCTTGGGGGGAAAGTTCAGATGAAGAATCAGAAGATGGTGAGAATGAATATCGGGCGCTCATGGAAATTGGAGAATATGATGAGGAATCACATGAAGAACTTGAGGTTCAAGTGAGAGGAAGAAGCCAAATTTGGTATTTGTACAGTGGTTGCTCAAAGCATGTGACAGGAAACAAGGAACAGTTCCTTTCACTTGAAAGCCTCAAAGGAGGAAATGTCTCCTTTGGAAACGGAAAGAAAGGTGAAATTATTGGGGTTGGCAAGGTAGGTAAGGATGACACACGTTCCATCGAACATGTGTACCTGATAGATGGCTTGAAATATAGCCTGATTAGTGTGTCACAATTGTGTGGCAGAGGTAACCTTGTTGCTTTCACTTCCACAAAATGCTTTGTGATCAACCTGCACTGACAAGATTGTTTTGCAGGGAAAGAGAATGAATAATATATATGTCATAGACTTGTCCACACTGTCCGAAAATGAACTCACTTGCTTAAGTGTGTTGGACAGTGATCCCCTCATTTGGCACAAACGACTTGGTCACGCGAGTCTAAATCAGCTTAACAAATTAGTCTCTAAGGACTTAGTGGTAGGGCTTCCTAACATTAAGTTCAAGGAATAAAAAAATTGTGAGGCATGTGCAAGGGGGAAGCAGGTAAGATCCTCATTCAAGAGTAAGAAAATGGTCAGTACCACCAGGACGTTGGAACTGGTTCATATGGATCTTTGTGGTCATATGAGAACTCTAAGCAAAGGTGGTAAGAAATATGTTATGGTGCTAGTTGATGACTACTCAAGGTTCACTTGGACCTTATTTCTGACATCTAAAGATGAAGCATTTGATATGTTCACTTTATTTGTTAGAAAAACTCAAAAACACTTAGGAAATCAACTAGCATCCATAAGATCTAATCATGGTACTGAATTTGAGAATGCAAAGTTTGTTGAGTTCTGTTATGAACATGGTATCAATCACAACTTTTCTGCCCCTAGAACCCCACAGCAAAATGGGGTTGTTGAAAGAAAGAATAGAACTCTTGAAGACATGGCAAGAACCATGCTTCTTTCTAGAAAACTACC
>ML255209.1:37677-55585 GCA_005239495.1 Nicotiana undulata
ATGTGTGTAGAAGAGAGTGTACACGTTGTCTTTGATGAAACTAACACTCTTTCTGAGAGACAGGAACCAGAAGATGAGGAGCTTGGACTGGTAAGAAGAAGTGAACACATTAAAGCAAATATGGAAGATGGAACAGGTGATGGACCAGGTCCAACTACCCCAAGCAACATGACAGGGGGAACTCAACATGTGAACCTTGGCCCTGATCCTGTTCCACAACAACAAGACACCATGGAACTATCTAGAAGTGAACAGTTGGTGCTCAAACCACACAGATATCAAAGTTCTCACCCTCTTGAGAATATCATAACACACTTGACATCTGGAATCAAAACAAGATCCTCTTTGAAACATCTGTGTGCGTTTGATGCCTTTCTATCCTTGATTGAACCAAAAAACATTGGTGAAGCCCTATAGGATGCTGACTGGGTAAATGCCATGCAAGAAGAGCTGAATCAATTTGAAAGAAGTCAAGTATGGCACTTGGTACCCAGACCACTAGACAAATCAGTGAATGGCACAAAGTGGGTCTTCAGGAACAAGCTCGATGAGGATGGAACTGTTACAAGAAACAAGGCTAGACTGGTTGTCCAAGGATATAGTCAAGAAGAGGGAATTGACTATGATGAGACATTTTCCCCTGTGGCAAGACTGGAGGCAATCAGACTTCTGATAGCATTTGCTGCACACATGTAATTCACTCTCCATCAGATGGATGTTAACAGTGCTTTCCTCAATGGCTATTTGGAGGAAGAAGTATCCGTCAAACAGCCTCCAGGATTTGAAAGCAAGGAGACACCTGACCATGCATAAAAACTTGACAAAGCTTTGTATGGACTCAAACAAGCACCAAGAGCATGGTATGAATGACTATCAAAATTCCTTCTAGAACATGGATACAAACGAGGAAAAATAGAGAGTACCCTGTTCTTAAAGGAAAAAGGTAAAGATCTCTTGGTTGTACAAATATATGTGGATGATATCATATTTGGTGCGACGACTGAAAATTTGAGTAAGTAATTTGCTAAACTTATGGGGAGTGAATTTGAGATGAGTATGATGGGTGAGCTAAACTTTTTCTTAGGATTGCAAATCAAGCAAATATCAAATGGAACAATGATCCATCAACAAAAATATGTGAAGGAATTACTCAAAAGATTTAAAATGGAAGACTCAAAGGAAATTGACACCCCCATAGCCACAGCTACAAAATTAGATGTGGATGAACCTGGTTCATCCGTTGATCAGAAGCTATACAGAGGGATGATTGGGTCTTTATTATATCTCACTGCCAGCAGACCTGATATTGTATTCAGTGTAGGACTGTGTGCTAGGTTTTACAAAAATCCAAAGGAGTCCCATCTCACTGCAGTCAAGAGAATTCTGAGATATCTGAAAGGCACTACTGATTTATGCCTTTGGTATCTTAAAGGTAGTAATTTCGACCTTGTAGGATATGCTGATACAGATTATGCAGGTTTCCTGGTAGACAGGAAAAGTACTTCAGGCATGGCTCACTTTTTGGGCTTTTGCCTTGTGTCTTGGGCCACCAAGAAACAAAACTCAGTAGCCTTGTCTACTGTTGAGGCTGAATATGTGGATGCAGCCTCATTATGAGCTCAGTTGCTATGGATCAAGCAATAACTCATGGACTTTGGTATAGAAGTTGGATGCATTCCTATTTTCTGTGACAACACTAATGCAATTAGTATGACAAAGAACCCGGTTCATCATAAAAGAACTAAGCACATAGATGTTAGATACCATTTCCTAAGGGATAACTATGAAAAAGGAATGATCTCAATTGAATTTTTTGCTACTGACAAGAATATTGCAGACATCTTTACTAAAGCACTGAGTAGGGAGCATTTTGAGAGAAACCGGCTTGAATTAGGGATGATTAAGATCACCTAATTGAGGAAAAAAACAAAAATGAAAAATTGAAAAAACAATTGGCTAGAAACACTAAAATAGATAATTAACCAGACTAATCATTGCTCAGTAACATGACTTTATTGCCATACTCTCTTGCCATGTATTAATATAATTCCCTGGTTGCTAATGATGTTTTTCTATCTTTTTAAATTGAGGCATATTAACAACTATAACACGATGAACCTGGTTCATCGCTGCTGGTTCATCTGGCTGACAAGGTACGAGCTCATCTCCATACACTTCATGAATTAAAAATTATAGTCACATATGAGTAGGACTCTATCTATATTTGGTTCAATTCAAATTCTCAGTACTTATCCTAAAATGAACAAGTTTCAAGGAGTCCCATTGTATCTTAAGTCGCCTAGATTTAGGGGTTTATAACCGTCTAATCAATGACACTCCTACATCGATTAGAATCCCACTTGATTAAATATTCTTCCCGTTGTACACTTAATAGCCATATCTTTAAAAGGCCATCATTACCTCCCCTCTTCATAACATAACCGTCGAACATAGTTCATCTTTCCTCTCAAACCAAAACTGATCAACTTTCTTCTCTTCCAAATTCTTCATAAAAATGTTTTCACAACCAGCTGTTTCATCTTCTTTCTCCACCCATGATTATGAGGACGGTGATTCTAGTTCTAATTTTCCGTCAGTATACAGTTCACATTTTACATCCAGATCTTCAACCCCCCAAAACCCTCCAGTTCTTGAACCTACTCTTGAACCTATACCTACCCCTACTCCAGCCCCCAGGGCACGTAGAGTGAAAGTTTTGGCCAGAAAATCAGTGGCTTCTGGGTCTCGTGCCATATATATAGAGGAGATACTTCAAGCTGACAAAGTCCAAGACTCTCAATCCTCTAGTGAGTCTTTCAAATCTACTAGTGAGGATGAAACACTTGGTTCATCTGACACTAAACAAGGTAATCTTGAAGTTGGGTCGGCAACTGCTACTTCTGAAAACAGGTTTGTTTTGGTTGGGTCAATTGTTGATGTAGAAATGTCGGATAGGCGGAGAATACTGGGGAAAAATAAAAATCACAAGAGAGAGGGAGAAGGGAGCTCTGTAAGGGGATCTGAGGAGGATGGCGCCACTTTGGCTATTTGTGGCCCCGCTCTTGTGATTGATGAAGAAGGAGTCACAGATTTAGGGGGAAGCGTTTCTGGGGAGGCAGCAGAAGGTCTAGAGAGCCTTTAAAAGTCAGTAGATGAACCTGGTTCATCCATTGAGGCGACGTTGGCAGAGATGCTAAGGCAGTTGGGGGAGTCTATAATCCCAAAAATAGAAGAACTCCAAAGTCTAAGAAGGTCACTACCCCTGCTCTACCAAGGAAAAGGAAAGATCCAATATTTGTTGATGCTCCTGCCCCAAAGGTTCGTGCTACTAGAAATTTTGTTCGGCAAGGATAAGAAGAGTTGGAAAGGGCTCTGAGAGAGAGCAATAAGAAGAAGGCTGCCAAGGGAAAGGGAAAGGCAAAGGTTGGAGAGCCTATTGAGGCTGTTACTGTTGATGATGATACGATGGACCTGGTCCATCATGAGGAGCAGCCTGCTCCAGTTGTGGTAGAGACACCTAAACCCAAGAAGGCTAAGGCTTCTTCTAAGAAGTCAGCACTTGTGTCTACCACACCCTCAACCACTGCAAAAAGGACCAGGTCTAAGGCCAAGAAAGTCAAGATTGTTGAAGAAGAAGAATGGAGTGGAAGAGAGAAGGAGGTTTATGTTGAGCAATCTGATAAATTCACCATGTTTTAAAAGCGTACTATTCTTAAGGGAAAACTGGTGAGACATCTTGAGGAATCAGGGATGATCTTCCTGATGGATATCCTGGAGGTGAAAGGGTGGAAGGACATAGTTTTTCACCTTGAAGGCAGGCTGGAAAGGAATGAGTTGGTGGAGTTTATGGCCAACGCAAGTGTCAAAGATGGCAGGGTAACTTCCACAGTTAAAGGGGTTCAGATCACGTTTGATGCGAAGGAGCTGGGAGAGATACTACAAATCCCTGCTGAGGGCTATGATGATTACACAAGGCAAAGATGGCCTAGTCTCGATGGTATGTCCTCTGCTCTGAATATTACCAAATGTTTCTGTGAAAATCAGGAGGAACTTGAGCCCAGGCCAGTGTATAAGAGTGAAATGAAGCCCCAACACAAGTTATTCTTCGCGTTTGTGATCAAGTTCCTGCTACCAAGACAAGAGCGTAGGCACATTTCCAGCTACATGGACTTAACGCTTATGGAATGTTTGTATAGGGGTAAGTAGATAAATTGGCCAGCTTTCATCATCCAGCTCTTGGACAGAGTTGTGAATGGGGCCTAGGCATACGCCATACCATATGGATTTATTCTGACTGTTGTGCTCGCCCATTTCGAGGTTCCTGTGAAGAAAGCTGAGATGGCTACTGCTAAGTATTTCTTTGGGAAGAATATTCTGCTGACCTGTGACTACAATGTAATTGTTCTGGAGGATGAACCTGGTTCATCTAGTAAGTAGCCTGTAAATAGCAAGGTCAGGTCATTGGTGCAGGAAGGTGAGATAAAGGATGTTGAGATCCTTCGATTGAAATCTCGCCTTATTGAGGTTGAAGCTGAGCGGGATGCTCTCATAGTTGAATTAGCCAAAGAGAATGAGAAGAATGAAGGTGTTCTTCAACAAATGCTTTCTCTCCTTCAAACCAAAACCCCAACCTCATCTGCCCCTTCCCAGCCTTCGGAGTCCAGTGCCACCATAAACCCCTCTCAATGCCCAGTTCGGGATTTGTTCTGTTTCTGTTTTCTTTGTTGTTTTTGCTCATGCTAGTGACTGCTTTAGTTCTTTTTTGTATGGTGCTTGAATTGCGTTCTAATCAATGAATTATGCTTGTGTTAGTTATTCACTTTGTCTCAGTTTCTTACTTAGCTTAGATTTTATTGGTTTCTTTTGATGATTAATCATGCTTTGCACCTGCAGTTGCCTCAATGGCCATGAGTAATTGTTAATAACCCTGGTAAGTTTATCATTTTGCAACTTTTCGATGATGCCAAAAGGGGGAAGATATGTGTTTTTTCAAAATTTCAAAGAATTGTGATATTTATAACCTAATGAACCTAGTCTCTCTATGATAAATGCTTAAAACTATACAAAGTGTTTGAAGATTGTACAGGGTTAAGCACAGAGTTTGTCATCATCAAAAAGGGGGAATTTGTTGAACCAAGTCACTGCATGGTTTTGAAGATTGACAAATGCCTACCCAGTTGAACCAGGTCCATCAGGGCAAACATACTCGAACAGACCCATTGGCACAAGAACCGTCTATGCACAGGAGATAAACATGATTGTGAATTATCCATGAACTAAGAAGTTGTCTCCTAAAGCGAAAAGGCTGCAAATTGATAAGAGGTTAGAGTTCGAGTTCAGCAAGGACAGAAACAAAAGGAGGAAGTTGAGATAAATACAAACTCTTCCACCAAGGAAGAGTTGCATTAGAATTGAACAACATATCTCAACGACTGACTCTATAAAGTGTTGAAGCATTCTTGCTGAAGATTGCATCGCACAAAGGCAGAAGTGAAACAAGAACTGAAAGCAAAATTACCAAAGCAATTTTGCAAGCAGATTCCTTGTGCGACACAAAATCTACGTGAACCAGCTAGAAGAACCAGTTCCATCTGTTATCTTTTGAGCCTAGTTGGTTTGTAGTAGGATATTAAATATTGTATCTTTCATCTTTATTAGAAGCAATTGTAATAAGTACATACTGTTCAAGTTTGAGTTAACTTGAAGTTGTCGCAATTAGCTAGAGGATAGTTTGCTACAAAGGGATTAGAGTTAGTCCTTAGGTTTACAAAAGAGTTTATTTTGTAAATGTTGTTTGGCTCATTGTCATAGTGAAGAGTTTGGGAAAATCCTACTCGGAAGTAGGTCGTGGTTTTTTCACCTTTTGAGCCTGGTTTTTTCCACGTAAAATTGTTGTGTTCTTTAATTCTGCAATTACTTTTCCGCAAACAGTAGAAGTTGGAACACCAAGAAGAACCAGGTTCTTCTATAAAGACAGCACTCGAAAATTGGACACCACACAAATCACCCCCCTCTTGTGGTGCATTGACATATAAAACATCACCAAGCCTCTCATCTTTCCCAACTCCTATGAGCTTGTCACAGTATGTTCTTAGATGCACCTTTGGGCCACCCATCGCGAACTTTGGAGGTTTTTAACCCTCCGACAGATCTACGTCTGGCTGAATACACAAATCGTCATAATTCAAACCCTCAATGCTTTTTCCTCCTTCGACACCCTGGACTCGGCTGGTGAGATTCTTGAGTTCCTCTGCCATATTCTTGATGAGTAAGTCCTTCTCAGCGGATTCTGGTGTGTGTGAGGTTTGTCGAGTGGGGTGACGTAAGGTTTCTACGTATATGGGGTTGTTTTGGTGGATACCGGGGGTTTGGGTGTAGTGGTGATCATTAGTTGAGTTATGCGGATCGGGAATAGGTTGTGGTATATTTTGAGGAGTATGGTAGGTAGTGGTTTGAGGGTTTGAGTCGGAAGATGTTGGTGTTGCGGGGGAGTTGGTACTGGTGGAGGATTAGGATTTTTGGGAGGTGTTGCATATTGATGAGGTGCGGAAGGATTTTGTGGATGTTGGTTTGGTTGTTTTGAGGGGGTACTGGGTTCTGGACGTTTTGCTGGTTAATATCTGGGACATTTAAGGTGAGGGAGAGGTTTGCCAAGTTGCGGACCTGCTCAAGTTCCCCTTGCAATTCCAGTATTTTCTGCTCTAGTCGTAGGACCAAATCGTTCTGTGCCAGAGTACTTCGACCATCTGAAGTTTCAACATTCTCCATATACACGGCGTTATCTTTCCTGATACAACTCATATCATCCATCTTAACCTTTCCCTTACTTTTAGGATCACTTTGATGATGAGGAGGTGGAGGGCCTCTAGATCTGGTATGATATGATGATGATGCCAGTATACACGAACCAACCTTAGGGTATGGGAATAATCAAAATAAAGAAAACAAACAAAAGGTAAACAAGTCAGCAGGGGATTTTGAAGAGATATTTGCAGTATTTAAACATGTATTGCGAAATTATAAATTCACGTCCTAATTTGGGGACCTCGTGCCCGAGGTAGGCCTAACAACACGTAGATTTGGAGAAATTTAATGCCGATAATTTCCTCATTTCATTAATGTAATAAATAAGTAAAACCTCTAAAATGGCAATAAATAAAGGAGTTACTAGGGGTATTTGCCTTATTACATTCAAATTCTAAAACGACTCTAGAAAAGCAAGTAAATAGTAACATTAATCTATTTGGTCCCGGAAGGACCCTCTCCAAACTTGGCTTTCTTGGCCCCATCAATCAGATTCCCCAGGTCACGCATGTCCAGCAGCAGATATGCCCTTGCTAGGTGTCCTCCTTCGTTTCCCTCCGCATTCTGACAGTCTACGACCCTTTTCCTCATCTTCCCTTCCAGTTCCATCAGACTCTGCTCTAAATACTCCAACCTTTTCGTTGACTTCATAGAAATTTCCCTCCGCTCATTAATTAATTCCATCTCTACCTTGTGTTGTTCCAAATGCCTAGCCTCGGACTCAAGGATTCATTTGCGCAACCTCTTGTATTTCACTTTTGCTTCAGCAGTTTCATCTATGACTCTGTTTCCTCGATCGATCCCTAGCTCGACTATTCTTGCTATGTCATCATCCAACCATGATAGGTAGAAGTATGCATGACCAGCGTGGCACCGATCTGGCTCAATGGTATCCTTTTCCATAAAAATCTTCAAATGCCACATATGTTGGGCCTCACATTTGTATGGAATGGAATCATCTTGAAAATCCGCTTTATACTGACTCATCTTGGAGACTCGCGGTACGACTTGTTTTCTCCCAGCTTGTCTCATGACTTTGATAGGAACATAGGGATATATTACCCTCAACCCAATCAACACCAAATGTGGAACATCCCTGGATCTGATGATGAATCTGCTAGTAGGGAACTACTTGAACATCCAATGGACCGTGTCCTCAGTCATATTGTTGAAAAAGTGTACCCAGTCTATAGCATTTTCTGGTTGTGAAAACATGTATGGGATGAAAGTAATACTTTTCGAGTGATGGAAAGTTATGTGGTCATTCCATGGTCTTCGTTAAAATTCTTGGTGGTACTGTCCTCTTAGAAAATGCTTCAACAACCATATCTGCAACAGCAGATTGCAACCCTCAAAATGTCTAAACCCTATCTTGCAACGGTCCAAGGCTCGGTATATTTCTGCTACGATCATTAGAACAATAGTGTAAGTCTGTCCCTCAATCCCTTCCATTAAAGTCTTGGTTACCATAGCCAACCTAGTGTGAATCTTGTCTCCTTGGATTGGAAACACTATCATACGCAGAAAACAGACGATGAGCACAAAAACCCGACGATGAGTCCAGCCCAGGGAAGTGATGGTGAATTCATCATGAAAAATACGGTAGGATGTGTGTTGTGCCCATATCGTTCGTAGAGGAAGTCGAAAGGTATGTAGGACTTCTTCAGGCAGAATAAATCATCATTCTTTCTAAGTCCCATCATTTTCAAAAAACCCCTAGGAGTGCGATTTTCTAGTACCAACAAACCAGGACTATCCCGGGGTAACCTAGCGAAACCTCCTATTTCCTCCAGAAGGGGAGTCAACTCTACATTGCCAAAATGAAAGACGGACCTATCTCCGTCCCAGAACATGGTAGCAGCCTAGATCAGTATGTTTTTTGGCTGGATGTCTAACAATGAGGGTAAATTTTCGAGAACCCTCTTTACATGATTGTTGTCGCTTGGCGAAAGATTTTCCCACCAATCTAGCAATAAAGGTGGTATACTTTTGACCATGCCGAACCTGGGGACTTCGTTCCTCATTTTCTGCAAAAATAAACAAAGTTAGCCCTTTGCCCCTTTGGGTTTGACTACTTAAACATTAATGATTAGCATATCGGCATGATTGCTCCAAATAATGCACATATCGTGATCGTGCCCGCTGGGATTATAGAAATCTTGATGGGCTTTGGATAAGGCTTTCCTTAGAGGGTTATTATGCGGACAACATACTAACATATGCTAGGTTTGAGCATGATGCATGTACAGTTATCATCAGAGTAAGGTTTTTCTATAGAAGTCTAGACCAGTACTAACCCATGCTAGGTTTGAGCATGATGCATGAGCATGTATTTATGCAAAACGGAAAATTACATGTTGTCAAATATTTTGCAAGATAAAGCAATAAATGCAGTATTTAATAAACATACAGACAAAAAAGAAATAAACCAAGGGAAGAGTTAGTTCATATAACTGAAAATTATAATAAAGCGATAAAAGGGGTAGGGATTAGGAAAGACATAACAAAATTTAATGAGTGAATCTAGTGAGCATAATTGAGAAAGTAACGGAGGAAAGGCATATTGTAACCAGATTAAACGAAGTATTACAGGTAAGTTCACAGAAAGGGAAAATAGGAAAGGGGTGTGCATGTAGCAATAAAAGGGGTAAATGGGAGCGAGATGTTCAAGCATTAGCAAAATAATAAAGACACTCTTACCAAAAGAGACTAATTCACATAGACAATTCCGTTATTGTAAGAGCCTAAAGATATCCCCAGCAGAGTCGCCATGCTGTCGCGCCCCCTTTTTCTCGCGAAATAGGAGTTCGACATTGACAACTCCTTTTAATAGGGAAAGAATTGGTTAAATTAAGAGAGTTTCCACCTAACGGATTAAGGTGCGTTAGGGCACCTATTGCAAATGACTCAAGTTTACTAGTTGCGTCACCTAATATCGGATAAGGGCTCAAATTACCTCGAGGAGAAGTTGTTAGGCACTCCTCGAGGTCCACAACGGTGGGTCCCAGCCTAACTCAAATCATGTTAATTAGTCTAATAAAGAAGCGAATGAATTATCTAATAGGGATGGGGGGTCCTAAGTTTTTTTAGCCTAAAGGATCACCCCGTGCAACATAAATAATACTTTGTAGCTCCCCCAAGACGGGGGCGTTACTCATATTATCCAGCGAGCACAAACTATCATCCCCAGCTACCCGATTACTATCTTTGAGTTATTTACCTAAAGCGCTCTAATCAATTCTAAATCATACCCTATGCGTGCACTACCCTTCCCTTACCTATGGTCCCAGAGGCATTGGGACCTCTATTTATGATGGTTCTAGACTCAAGTTAGGTTGCTCAAAATTGTAAAACTAGGCGACATAATAACAAGTTGGACTTTTCATTTTAAAAAAAGCATAAAGGGCTCAATTAAGCCTCCAAAAATTAGGCAACAAATGCACGCAAACACATTGGTGTATTGACAGTTTTAACAGATAAGGTTGTTAGGTCCTATAGACATGATTTCTATGTGATTCTGTATTTTAAACATACAGGCAGTTCATGAAAAGCAATTTCTAGGTGACTACGTAATTGCCTACTGATTTCAATTAGAAGCGTTTAAACCTATAGGCATGTTATCTAGGTAACTTATTCAGAAGTTGACAGTGATAACAACAAAATTGCTCAGAATTATTTAGTTACTCCTATAGGCAGCATTTCTAGTGGCATTTAGTAAGACGCTATGTAGAGTTCCAGTTTTAATATCTACCACAAAATGATATCCTTATAGGCATGAATTCTACTTTTGGTTATTGAAATCGCTTATTACTTCCTAGAGATATGCATATTAACTAAGTGAGTGTGACAATTAATTAAAACCTATAGACATGATTTCTAAAGAGCCATATTTGAATATGTTGTAAATTGAAACTTGGTTATTGTACTTCCTATAGGCATGGTATCTAATCTTGCAAAGCAAAGCAGACAGGATATTCACATAACTTATTTGAGCCGACATTAATCCCTATAGGCAGGTTATCTTACATGCGATGATAAACATAAGCATTTAGACAAGTTTTCAGCACAAAATTAGAGGAATATTTCTTGGCGTAAAGTAAAACTTATAGGCAGGTTATCTAACTATAATAGTGAAAACCTGTAGGCATATTATCTAACATATAATTAGCAGAAATACCTATAGGCATGTTATATACCCATTTCATACAGAATATCAAACAAACCCATCTCCCAATTTTATTATTGCCCCCAATTGTATTTACAAATAATTATTACAGACCAGAATCGAATGAATAAATTACAAAGTATATAGACAATAGGAAGCCTACAGTAGGCCCATATACATCTGGATAATCCAGGCCCTTCAATCCACAATATCTCCCAAAACGAGTGTTCATAGAGACAAACAATGACTGATTCACCTCTATTTCAAGGATAAGCATACCAAGCCCAATTCCCTAGTGTGTCAGAGTTCCCAAGGGCTTCACGAACCCCGGGCAGTTCTCACACTAGAGGAATGATCAGAAGTAATTCAAGGAAAGCTAAGGACCAAATATTGATGTTTCAGAGTTCATGAGGGTCTCATATGAACCCTGAGCAATGCGCACACTAGGAAGGCCAGGACATTACTTAGATAACTTTGGCTTTCAGCCAGCAAAGAATTAGGATTCAGAAGAGTGAGGGACAGGATTGGGGACATACTTAGGGATAGAATCACACATAGAACAGAGAAAAACACGTTGAAACTAAGCAGACTTGAAACTAACAAGTTTGAAAATTAACAAGATGATAAGGACCAATTTCTAAACATGCTTCACAAAGGCCGTAGGGAATTAAAATCATAGAAAGGAAGTTCATTGCTCAATCAATGAGTCAAGAAGCACATTAGTTATCAGCTAGAACTAAATTGGATGTTATAGCATGGAGAAAACAGATTCATGATAACAGATTTAACAACTAAAGTATGCATGGTGAACTAGTTTGAAAGTTATCAAGGCATTCTCAAGACAAAAAGACAGTCTTGAGTTACACATGATTAGGCAAATTTTATCAATTAGCCTACTGAATTAAACATGTCTAAAACACATAGAGAAATGAGTCTAATAACAGTAGCATATTGAACAAGTGACACAGTAGAATAGTTTTAACAACTTACTAGTTCAGATGAAACAAAAAGAAGCTTAGCAATGATCATCAACAGCAGCAAACAATAGAAGATTTCTGGCCTTGGCTTCCAGCCAACCAAGAATCAAAGCAAGATGATAACAGTATAGAGTTTTAGTAGTGTGAAGTACTCGAGTTCTAAGTTTGTCCAAAAGGGAAAGGGGGAAGGGGTTAAAATAGCACTAGACTAGAGCACACAAACATGGTAATAATCAATCAAGGAAAGCATTTAATAGTTAATTAAGGAAAGAAAACTCAAACCTTATTTAAGGTAAGCCAGAAGTAACAAGTACATAAACGCGTAAATTATATAGTCAGAGGTTTTAACACGGTAATTAGGGAATCAAGCAGATTTGGGAAATTAAAGACTCCTAGGTTTAGGGTAAGTGAAATTGGACAACAATTAATCGACAAGAGTCATAAAACAGATGGACAGAATTATTGAAGGAAAAAACAAAATAAAGAAACGAAAACGCTAATTTTTAGGGTAAGTGAAATTAGTCAGAAATATCAAAAGATAAGTTATAACAAAGATGCATAGATGAAGATAAACATCAACATCAAAGATTGAACCAGATTTGGTTCGATTTCTATGAATCAAAAACCCTAATTTTCAGGGTAAAAAATTAGTCTGAAATATCTATGAAATATCGTAATAGAGATGCACATGGAAAAATTAAGGAGAAATATTTAACAAAAAATAGAAAACTATAAGAGATCTGAAAAGATCTGAACCCTAGTTTTAGGGTAAGTGAAGAATCGAACAAAATCTTAGAGATTCATACCATAAAGAGACAGAGAATGAACATAGATTGAAAGAAGTGAAGGTTTGAACCACATTTGGTTCGAAGCAAGAGAGATCTCCTTTCCATGTTAGGAAAGTGATTATGCAATAACATAATCGGTTACCAGTAATAGAAGAGGGCCAATAAGGTAAGGAAATCGCCTATGGATTTCATCTCTATGTTGGAATCGAATGGGGAATGGGGATTACGACGCTAGGGTTTCAGAAGATGAGAAGAAGAGAGAGTTTGAGGGCAGTGGGATTTAGGGAAATGAGGGATTAGGGGTTAAAGATGGTTAATAAAAAAGGGAGGGTGAATGGGGGTTGTGCCACATTTATGGATGTGGTGAGGCAGAATTGGGAAGTTGATTTCATAGGGAGTCCATTTTTTATGTTCAAGAAAAAGCTCAAGAGGGTGAAGGCAGCACTGTCAAAATGGAGTAGGGAAACATTTGGTGATATCTTCAAGCAGTTGGCTATTCTGGAGGACATTGTTAGGGTGAAAGAGATGTTGTTTGAAGAAGAGCCTACAATTAGAACATGATTGTGCTTCAAAAGGCTCAATATGAGTTGAAGAAATACTTGAGTATTGAGGAGCAGTATGGGAAACAAAAAGATGGGATGACTTGGTTTGCTAAAGTTGATAGGAATACAAGTTTCTTTCATAATCATGTCAATGGCAAAAGAAAGAAATTGCAACTGAAGAGGATGAAAAATGGCAGTGGGGTATGGATTGAATACCAGGAGAAATTGGCTACAGTTGCAGTGGACTTCTATCAAAAACAGTTCACAAATGAAGGTGATGCTTCTGACTTTTCCTTGCTCAATAATGTACCTTCGATGGTCACTATGGAACAGAATTTGGAACTTAACAGATTGCCAACAATTGAAGAGGTAAGGACAACAGTTTTTGAGCTTAGTGGGGAGAGTGCTAGTGGTCAAGATGGATTCACTGGCCCATTTTATCAAACATGTTGGGATGTTATTGGTGCTGATATACATAATATGGTGCTACACTTCTATGGAGGATCTGCACTGCCTAAATCCATCACTCACACCAATCTAGTGCCTAAGAAACCTAGATTTGAGACCTTTTCTGACTTAAGACCTATTAGTTTGAGCAACTTCATTAACAAGGTCTTGTCTAGGGTGTTACATGATAGATTGGAAAATTTTCTACCTTCTTCTCCTAATCAATCTGGATTTGTGAAGGGTAGGAGTATATTTGAGAACATCTTATTGACTCAAGAAATTGTCACTGACATAAGTATAAGGGGAAAGCCAGCTAATGTGGTGATCAAGTTTGATATGGCTAAGGCCTATGATAGGGTTTCATGGAAGTACTTAATGCATGTACTAAGGAAGATGGGATTTTTTGAGCACTTCATCAACATGATGTGGAACTTGG
The DNA here is from genome assembly GCA_005239495.1 of Nicotiana undulata. NCBI lineage: Eukaryota > Viridiplantae > Streptophyta > Magnoliopsida > Solanales > Solanaceae > Nicotiana > Nicotiana undulata. The sequence continues at coordinate 51,837 of ML255209.1, forward strand.
TGTCAAATAACTGGTACTCAGTGTTGGTGAATGGGCAGTCCTCAGGGTTATTTAAGTCTACAAGGGGTGTAAAGCAAGGGGATCCCCTATCCCCAGCATTTTTCATTCTGTCAGTTGAGGTACTTTCCAGGTCTTTGAATAAGCTCTTTGAAGACAAGTCATTTGTGGGATTTGGAATGACTAAGTGGTCTGATCCTTTAATCCACTTGGAATATGCTGATGATACTATAATATTTGCTTCTGCTCATCCTCCATCCTTGAGCAAGATTATGGCAGTGTTGGGGAACTATGGGAAGTTATCAGGCCAGATGATCAATAAATATAAGAGTTCATACTACATATATTCAAAGATTGCTAATGGATTGTTTCAGGCAGTTGGAGCTATTACAGGATTTGCAAGAGGTAAATTCCCCTTCACATATCTAGGGTGTCCTATTTTTTATACTAGAAGGAGGAAGGACTATTGTGAGGATCTTATCAAGAAGGTAAAGGCTAAATTGCATTCATGGAAGGAAAGTTGCTGTCATTTGGAGGAAAGGAAACATTCATGTCTAGTGTGTTGCAAAGTATGCCAGTCCACATGTTATCAGTCCTTGATCCACCAAAAAATGTCCTGGAAAGTCTTCATAAGATTTTTTTCTAGGTTCTTTTGGAGCACAAAGGAAGAAGGGAGAAGAAGACATTGGGCTTCATGGCAAAATCTTTGCCTTCCTAAAGAGGAAGGGGGCCTAGGTTTTAGGTCCTTACATGATATGTCAAGGGCACTATTTGCTAAACTATGGTGGAGGTTTAGGACCACAAAATCTTTGTGGCCTATTTTCACGTGGAATAAGTATTGCAAGAAGGAGATACCAGTGGTCGTGCAGTTTAGAAGGGGGTCTCATGTTTGGAGACAAATGTTGAATGTTAGGGAGGAACAACTAATATTTGGCATGCAAATTGGACTGGATTGAGCGCACTTTATCACGTAGTACCTTAAGATTTTCCAATCAATGAAGATCTTCAGGTTGTGGCAGAATTGCGGCAAGGTGAAACATAGGATGATCAGCTGCTAGATCAAACTTCCAATGAGGAAATTGTAGAACATATAAGGCTAAATGTGCATTATGAAGGCATGGAGGGATACTGGGATAGGCTATAATGGATGCCAACTCCTTCAGGCAAGTTTAGTGTTAGCATTGCTTGGCAAATATTAAGGCATAGGGCTGATCCTAATCGGGAATTCAAGTTAATGTGGATTAATGGCTTACCATTCAAGATATCCTTCTTCTTGTGAAAATTGTGGAGGCAGAAAATATCCACTGATGACATGTGGAGGAGGCAAGGCAAATGGTGATGTCTAGGTGTTGGTGTTGTCAGCAGCCCCAAGAGGAATCTGTTGAGAATATATTTGTCACAATTCCAACTGCCTCTAAGGTATGGAACTTGTTCAGGGGGGCTATTGGAATTACTGCGCCATTGATTCAATTGAAGCAGGTTATAAGGCATTGGTGGTATGCTCAATGTTTTCAAAAGTTAAAGCCACTTTTTCAGGCAGTACCAGCTATCATCACTTGGGAACTTTGGAAAAGAAGAAATGCATATAAACATGGGGGTTCAGTATCCACAAATAGGGTGGTTCATGAGATCAATAGGACATTACATCAACTGGCAAGGATGAGGTATGTTTGGATACCTAATATTCAATTGTTATGGCCAGACATAATTCAATATTTTGAAGGATATAAACCTATATTGATCACAACAAGAGTAACATGGCAGCTTCCTTTTCATGTTGGTACAAATGCAATACTGATGGAGCCTCAAAAGGAAATCCTGGTTGTATCTCCTTAGGCTTTTGTGTGAGGAATGATGAAGGTGATGTGGTGTATGCAAGGGAAGTAGACCCGGAGGTGACAACTAATGTGGTGGCTGAAGCTAAGGTTATTCTTCAAGGATTTGAATACTGTGTGGAGCATGATCTTCACCCTCTCATATTGGACACTAATTCATTGGTGATAAGGAAAGTGATAGAAGGGGAATGGTATCCTCCTTGGATAATTGCAAATGATGTGAAGAAAATTATAGTGATGAAGGTTAACTTCAATGTGATCCTTCAACATGTGTTCCGAGAAGACAACTCAGTGGCAGATTTTATAGCTAACATTGTGTTTTCTTTTGCAAGTACATCTGAGTTTCATTCTTCTATGAACTGCTTAGTGCAGGGAGGAGGTTGATTAATCTTGAAAAATCTCAAACACCTAACCTTAGGGTTAGGATAGCAAAGAAAAGAACCCCAGACTGATGGCTTCACAGGATTGGACTCTGCACAAACCTGCATGTTTCTTTGTCTGATTCTGTATGTTATTAAGGTACTTTCCAGTAGTATTACCATGGTCAAATGCTCATTCTGGAGGTGCTTTGATAGTGTACAGTAAAATTGTGATAAGAAGGTGTTGGATGGTACAATATATCCTGATTCTGATATGGCCAAATACTAAGGAAAATGTTGAACCTGTCATGTGGTATTTCTGGAGATTGTTGAATCATTTCTCAGTGGTATTAGCATGACTTCATGCTCAATCAGAGGATGGCTTAGCACTATTTAGAATTATTTCTACACTAAAGGTTCTAGCATGGAAAGATCTGAGCTTACAAGAACAAAAAAGGGCATAGTCACGAAGCCTGACTTTTGTCTTGTAAAGCCTGCTTAAAGCAAGCTCGTGCCTGGATTTTGCCTTGCAAATCCTGCTTAAAGACAGCTCACGCTTGGATTTTTCCTTGCAAAGCCTGCCTAAATCCAGCTCAAGCCTAGCTTTTGCCTTGCAAAGCCTTCCTAAAGACAGGCTCTTCTACAGGTTAAGTTTGATGAGTGAGCACATGATTAATACTTGGACAAACTCAGTTCACTGCATATGGAGATCATATAGTAGCTACACTTGGAAGACTATGATCGCTTAAACTCTGTGGTGGAGATATTTGGAATTCATTTTAGCCTATGGACAATATACACTGGCGCCTGGTGAGAGCTTGATAGGTGTTTCTTGGTGTTTTCCACTGGCAATTGGATTAACATACACTGGCAAGAGAAGGAAGCACTCAGCTTATTATTTTGTAATAGCTAGTTCATTAGATATTAGCTTTTCTATCCTTTTGGTAGCTAGTAGTTTCATGCAACTTCTATTTTGGTTTGGACATCTTGTAAACTTTGGACCCATTTTGGGATATTATTTATATATTAGCCACTAGGCTATCACGACCCAAAGTCTATGGGTTGTGATTGAGCCGGACACACTGTCAGGCAAGCCAATCGTTGAACTAGTTCAAACAACTTCCTGCTTAACATTTTCGAAATCATGCCTTTTTCTGCATTTATAACCAAAATAAAAAATAAAAACAAATTCTCGTAAACTAAATACGGCGGAAAATCCACTTAATGCAGTACAAGAAATACCAACACCTCCCCAGAACCCGGTGACACAAGTACATGAGCAATTTCTAAGAATTTATACAATTATACAACTCTTGTCCGGGAATTTAAATTGGACAAAGGCAATATAGGTAAAATGTAAGTACATAGAAGGAGGACTCTGCCAGCTGCGGAATGCCTCCGAATGAATGCAGCCCGTATAAGTCTCCAAATCAATCACTGAACTATAAAGGTACCTGTGCAACACAATGCACAGAAAGTGTAGCATGAGTACATATACATATATGTACCCAGTGAGTATCCCGTCTAATCTCGAAGAAGTAGTGACGATAGGTCGACT
>ML255209.1:55652-72631 GCA_005239495.1 Nicotiana undulata
GAATAAAAGCGGAAGACATGTAAGACAGTGAGTAGCAATTATGTATAAAGCACAGAAATCCAAGTAAATACTGGAACGATAACAATGGCCACTTTCTTTTCCCCAAATATCCAATACAAGTCAATAACCATGAAACAATGCCAAATAATCATGCGCACACAGGAATAAGACAACCGGCCGGAGTCATAAGGAAAAATAGCTATGCACTGTCGAGGATCGAACGGCCTGTCCCAAAAGTGCATGCTTACCATAGTCATGTCTGCACACTGCCAAGGATCGAACGGCCTGAACCATAAGTGTGTCTTTCAATGTAACGATATCATAACGTAGTACAACTTCGTCCATGCACTGCCGAGGATCGAACGTCCAGTACCAAAAGTGAATTCTCAATTATATCATCTCTGTGCACTGCCGAGGATCGATCGGTCCGTCCCAAAAATGCACTTTTCAATCCGTCAAGGCGTACGGCCCGCTCCCATGAGAGTGGGGAAAATCACACATCGCTCGCGGAATGTAAATTGTGAAGCGGTCACATGCACACACAATAATCTTTAAAAATTTACTTTCCATAACCAATTCCTTCCAATTATCAAATTCCATAAAATCTCATAGAAAAGCAATATCACGCAAAATCATGAGTTCATAGCATATAAGTCATTTGCAAGAAAGAGTATAAGGCATGATGTGGCCCTAAAATTTCACGACATGGCACAATTCCTTTTTATATTACTTTCCGTAAAATAATTTCTTTTCTATTATTTAAATTCCATAAATGTCATAGGAAAAACAACTACACATATTATCAGGGCTCCTAACATATAGTTCATTACGAGTAGAAAACAGAGCATGATGTGGGCCCTAACTATCCCGACATAGCAATAATAGCCGCTACGCACGAACTCTCGTCACTTGGTGCGTATGTATCCCTCACAAACAATTACACACAGCACATAGAACACCTATAAGGACAATTCCCTCTTACAAGGTTAGAAAGGCGACGCACCTCGCTCCGAAGATCCATACCCGGCTTCCAAGCCTCTATGACGACTCCAATGGATGCACGACGTCCCAAAACTACCAAATAACGGCAATTCAATTAAACATATACTCTAATATTTGCTAAAAATTCAGATAATATAATTTCTCAACTCCGCTCAAGGAATTGACCAAAATGCCCTCAGACCCACGTGCCCGGATTCTGAAATTTTTCGAAGATAAATTCTACCCATAACTTTACTAACTCAAATATACAATTTTCATGCTCAAATTCATGGCTAAAATCAAATTTTATCAATTCTAGGTTTTCTTTCAATTTTCCCGCAATTTTTCCAATTTCTCATATCAAATCTATGTAATAAATCTTGTATTTAACTTGAAAATAAGTAGAAACAACTTACCTTTGATGCTTGATGAAATCCCCCTTGAAATGCTCTCCAAAATCATCCAAGCCAAATGAAAGAAATGGCCAAAATTCGTGTTTAAAGAATCTGCCCATGCTTCATCGAGTTGTACCTTGCACTTGTGATGTACAGGTTGTACATCCTATTAAAATTTTCCCATGTTGAACACCTTTTGTTAAAACACCCACAACTTCTTGTAGAAATATCCAAATAACAAACGGTTTAAAGATTTAGAAACTAAACTCGAAGATCTTTAATTTGATAGGCTGTACACCATATACCTCTTTATATATACTGAAATATGAGCTTCTAAAGTCGGCTCCATGCATCCGCAAATTCTGGCGAAACTGCTCCACTAGCCATATTCAATCGGTCATAACGTTTTGCACAAAACGCCAAATGACAAATGGTTTAATTTTCTAAAAACTAGACGTCAAGATCTACAACTTTCATGTTTTTCAAATTTTCAGATTTCTTATATATACGCTTCCAAAGGTAGCTCTTCGACGCATAATTTGCTGTCCAAAAGTGCAGCAGAAATTTCTGCAATTTTTCCTTCTTTTTTTTGTCCGAAATTCATTCCGTTACCCTTCTGAAATCCACCCGAGGCCCTCGGGACCTTAACCAATTATACCAACATGTCGCAAAACATGATACGAACTCGCTCGATGCCTCAAATCACATCAAACAACTTCAAAATCATGAATCGCACTCCAATTCAAGCTTTATGAACTTTGAAATTTCAAACTTCTACATCCGATGCCGAAACCTATCAAATCACGTCTGATCCATCCCAAATTTTACACACAGGTCATATTCGACATTACGGACATGCTCCAACTTTCGGAACTAGAATCCGACCACGATATCAAAAAGTCAAACTCTCGGTCAAACTTTTCAAAAATCTTCAAATTTCTATCTTTAGCCAAATGACTTCAAAATGACCTCCGGACATCCGAATTCACTTCCGATCGCGCTCCCAACTCCAGAATTACCATACAAAGCTATTCCCAGACTCGGAATCCCAAACGGACATCAATATCATTGAAATGCGCTTCAAGCCAAAATTAGGAAATTTCTTCAAAAATGTTGACTTCCACAATATACACTGAAACGCTCCTAGGTTATCCAAATCCCGATCCGGACATACTCCCAAGTCCTAAATCATCATACGAACCTGCTGGGACCTTCGGATATTGAATCTGAGGTCGTTTACTCAAAATTCCAGTCTTACTCGATTTCTTCAACTTAAGGCTTCTAAAATGAGAATTCTCCTTTCAATTTAACTCCGAACCTCCTGAATTTAAACTCTGACCATACACACAAATCACAATACCCGAAATGAAGTTGCTCATGACCACCAACTGCTGAACGACGCGCTGGATCTCAAAACGACCGGTCGGGTCGTTACATTCTCCCCCACTTAAATAGACGTTCGTCCTCGAACGTGCCAAGATCTGCCCCAGAATTATCTGAAATCGCTGTTTAACACCTCGTGCACCTGCCCGTGCTACCACAACCCAGTTGAGCACATTAGCTTGATAAAATCTGAAGGTATTCCCTTTTATCCATATAATAAACTCAGACCCCAGTTCCAACACTTGAAATTCTCTGCCATGCATGTTTCTAATATGTGAACACCGCATCAACTACCACACGAGGCACCAGAACACAACTGCATATCCGTGCTGAATCAGCACCATAAACCGCATAATCCATCATCTGACAACAATGACGCTCCCTGAACCTTAATAGCCAGAATTCTACGAATTTGATGCTCTCAAAGCACCTTATAAGATACACACATACAACCTGCTATAATGCCGACGATACCACCACAACGGAGGAAATGTGTAGAAATTCCTAACCAACTACAGAGGTAACTAAACATTGAAATCCTTCCTCCTGACTAAGATCATCATCTCATTACAACCAATGATGGTGATTGTCATGTAATATACTTACATAGTCTTATCACGCCAATCCCAGATTTATAAATTTTGTCTCACCCGGTATGAAGTGCTCAGACAACCAATCACCCCAAACACGGCCATTAGCCTCACATGATGCCACGATGCGCCAATAGGCTAGAATTTGAGCATGACATATAAGGAAATGACTCCGGGGGGGACTACTCAATTCACGCAACTAATATGAAATTTCCTCAGAAAATTATGAAGTAAAATACAAGAAAATAATTACAGGAGCCTTGCTCAACATCACATTGTTGCGGCGTGCAACCCGATCCAAATAACATACCCGTGGCGGCGTGCCACCCGATCCCATCATAAGGTTTACATAAGGAAATATACACGGAGCTGAATTTCTCATTATTACGAACTACTGAATATCTGTCATAAGCACGCTAATTGCATAATACCATTATGGGGAGACTGATAGAACCATATGCTACAAAACTCAAGCACAATTGAGGTGCGATATATAATCTGAATCTCGAGGGCCATCCTGCTCACATCACCCCACCACTACGCGGAATCTCAATACTCAAGAAATTATCAAGCCGTTTCACAACTCACACGGAAAAATCACATTATCACATGAATTTGACGAAGACACGACAACACCTGATATCCCAATACCCCTCCTCTAGGAGAAACATACTAAAATGAACACCTCTGACTCGCATGAAGCCCATAATTTGTTTTAAATCTAGTAACACACTTCAAATTGATTCCGCTTGCACTGAACTAAGCTAACAGCCTCACCTGGCCCATAATACCCCGATTCTTCTCATAATAAACAAGAACCATCATCATAGCCGGGACAGACACCCCACAATCCACAATCGACTGAACTAAACGCCTTCCAAGAATAAATTCTCAGTTAAGAAAGATTACATTCCTTTATACTTGGTCTAATCCTTTCAATCCCTTAGATGACTACGTGTTGCACTTATACAATCTTCCCGTGGTCATGCTCTAACGTCCTTCCACACAAGGAAACCAGTCTGCACATCCATACCACCGACTATACTAATGCTGTAAAACCATTCAAGAACCCATGATCAGGGTACAAATCCTCTTTCACCGAACATCAATCTCAGGTAACACTGAAGACAACATCATCTCATTCTAAACATTCAAATGCGTTGTTCTTGCTCCTCCGAGCTCATGATGTCTTTGTTAACACCGAACCAAAAGCTCGATTCTTAGTTCCAGTTGCATACCGCTTACGAAACCTAACATGCCAATATGGAATAGCATAGGAATTCCACCATAACTCCTGAACCACTACTAGGGTGAACACTTCATTATATAGAAAACCCCTTTACTTACCTCAATTCATGAGAATCATAACCACACACAATCACACCGAAGGTACTGATCACTGCTGCACCTATGCCATTTCAACCATGGCTAACCAAATCTATCTTCCTTTTAGTCATCTTTAATTGCCTCAGAGATGATAGTAGCTCCATTCAACTCATAGCAACTCAATCCCTCACTCTTACTGAGTGACCCTGATTCACGAGACTGTGCTGCCTAAATCATGTAGCCCGTCTCATACCCTTCTAATAACCATTTATACGATCCGGAGTTTATTTCTCTCACTCCTCCAATACTATCATGCATGCCGATAATAACATATAACACTCCAACATTTTCCCCTTTCTCAGCAGCTACGCTGTAAAAGCTCGATCCTTACTCACACAGCTGCTCGAAATCCTTAGATACCGCCTTCCTTAACCTTTGAATTCACTAGGACCGCTATTGAGAGTCACCCACTCTGACTGGCCCCGAATACAATCAACTCCAAGGCTCTTCTAGCATATGAACATCCTCTCAATGAAGTACGTAACTGAGTCACTGCCCTTACAACTTGCCTATGCCTTAAGCATAAATACTGAACCTTTCGAAGCCCAACTCTGGTCCAATAGGACCTACTTGTGCACATATTCATCAAATCCCATGCATAATCACCATTCTACTCCTTTCCTTTAGCTGAAACAATTTGCCAATACACCGACAATCCGCAACCCCATGAGAACACAATCCTACAACACAACTGCAGGTGGTGGGACTCCCCACTTAGCCCGAAGCTACATCCTTGCACCACTCTAGACCCTGCTGAGATCCTTTCTCCTTTGCTAACATGATCTTGCTCAACCAACCCGTCCAACAACGCTACGCTGCACACCCTCTACAACAGCAATACCCCATCCCAAGCCTGCTCTCATTCACCAACCTTTCTTGTACGTCCGCTCCTCATGGACCTCTACTAAATGCGCCACAACATCTTCAAATTCACCTCCACATTGCGTCCAGTCTTCATCCTTGACAACTTCTCTCTGTTGCATCCAACCTTTCACCGAATAACTAACATTTTAGATTAAGCTCGTGGACCTAATCCCCTTCCACTAAAATTCTCAAATTACTCCAAACTTCTCCTCAAGATAGGCAGTTGTCTTACCGCTAAACTCATATGCTACGCTGCCACTCTCCCACTTTGGTTAAACGCATTCCTTTAATCACTACCTGACTTCCTTTTCATATGCCTGGACCTTTAGAAATTTAGCTGCCGCTTGACACTTCTCACATGACTTCCTTCATCGAATGTTGTCCAATTATTGCCTCAATTCAATATCATTCCCCATAGCTCTTAAACCGGCAGACCACTACGACTTCAAGCTCTTCGAAGATCATCTTTCTCGTGTCGCCTTCATTAGAAATGCTCATTACATGTTGAACCACAACACACCATGACCTCGGACAGCCGCTTCTTCGATACTTCTACACAACACTCTGACCCAATGCAACCGAAGAACTATAACACTGGCGAACTTAACACATTTTATTCGATCAAAAACACTGATACCACATCACAGATGAAAACTCCACCTCTCTTTATAGCACCAAGTCTCATTACTTTATCAACCCCCACCTGACCATTCAAAGCCCCAATGCCTCTCCTTTGCCGGAACTAAAACACTAAGATCTCGAAACCACGCTGTGAGAAGACCTCCCTTCAAGCCATTCATCACCCTAACATATGGGCAAGCAGTCTACCATCGTATCGACATCGCGCGATAACCAATCGTGAGCGTCATCACAACCTGAGCATGATCTCAAAGCCCTCAGAATCACAGCTACTGGGCTGAAACACATAATATTCTTCCGCAAAGACACGGCAATAGCCTCAATCAACCTCGCAGGGAGGAACATACCGCACCACATCCATAGTATCATTTAAATTCCTCGAAATCATGATTCATAGCAAGCGCTTCGCGACGCGTAATATTGAGTGGGAAGAAACATAGGCATAAGCCTCAAAGGAATCAAATCGCACGATGAGGAATCAAGAAGGGAAGTACTCCTAATAGCCTTGTAGCCTCTCGAAGAGAAGTACAAACGTCTCCATACCGATCTGCAAGACTCTACTTGACTTTCTCATGACTCGTGAAACCTACGGGAACCTAGAGCTCTGATACCACTTTGTCACGACCCAAAATCTATGTGTTGTGATTGCGCCGGACACAATGTCAGGCAAGCCAATCCATGAACTAGTTCAAACATCTTCCTGCTTAACATTTTTGAAATCATGCCTTTTTCTTCATTTATAACCAAAATAAAAAATAAAAACAAATTCTCGTAAACTAAATACGGCTGAAAATACACTTAATGCAGTACAAGAAATACAAACACCTCCCCAGAACCTGGTGACACAAGTACATGAGCAATTTCTAAGAATTTATACAATTATACAACTCTTGTCCGAGAATTTAAATTTGACAAAGGCAATATAGGTAAAATGTAAGTACATAGAAAGGGGACTCTGCCAGTTGCGGAACGCCTCTAGATGAATGCAGCCCGTATAAGTCTCCAAATCAATCACTAAACTATAAAGGTACCTGTGCAACACAATGCATAGAAAGTGTAGCATGAGTACATATACATATATGTACCGAATGAGTATCCCGTCTAATCTCGAAGAAGTAGTGATGAGAGGTCGACTTGACACTCACTAAGGTCCAACAGTGTGATATAAATATGATAAAACGAATAAAAGCGGAAGGCATGTAAGACAGTGAGTAGCAATTATGTATAAAGCACAGAAATCCAAATAAATACTGGAACGATAACAATGGCCCCTTTCTTTTCCCCAAATATCCAATACAAGTCAATAACCATGAAACAATGCCAAATAATCATGCGCACACAAGAATAAGACAACCGGCCGGAGTCATCAGGAAAAATAGCTATGCACTGCTGAGGATCGAACGACCCGTCCCAAAAGTGTATGCTTACCATAGTCATGTCTGTGCACTGCCGAGGATCGAACGGCCCGAACCATAAGTGTGTCTTTCAATGTAACCATATCATAACGTAGTACAACTTCGTCCATGCACTGCCGAGGATCGAACGGCCCGTACCAAAAGTGCATTCTCAATTATATCATCTTTGTGCACTGCCGAGGATCGATCGGCCCGTCCCAAAAGTGCATTTTTCAATCCGCCGTGGCGTACGGCCCGCTCCCATGAGAGTGAGGAAAATCACACATCGCTCAATGTAAATTGCGAAGCGGTCACATGCACACACAATAATCTTTACAAATTTACTTTCCATGACCAATTCCTTCCAATTATCAAATTCCATAAAATCTCATAGAAAAGCAATATCACGCAAAATCATGAGTTCATAGCATATATGTCATTTGCAAGAAAGAGTATAAGGCATGTTGTGGCCCTAAAATTTCATGACATGGGACAATTCTTTTTTATATTACTTTCCGTAAAATAATTTCTTTTCTATTATTTAAATTCCATAAATGTCATAGGAACAAAAACTACACATATAATCAAGGCTCATAACATATAGTTCATTACGAGTAGAAAACAGAGCATGATGTGGGGCCTAACTACCCGGACATAGCAATAATAGCCGCTACGCACGGACTCTCGTCACTTGGTGCGTGCGTATCCCCCATAAATAATTACACACAGCACATAGAACTCCTATAGGGACAATTCCCTCTTACAAGGTTAGAAAGGAGACTCACCTCGCTCCGAAGATCCATACCCGGCTTCCAAACCTCTATGACGACTCCAATGGATGCACGACGTCCCAAAACTACCAAATAACGGCAATTCAATGAAAATATACTCTAATATTTGCTAAAAATTCAGATTATATAATTTCCCAACTCCGCTCAAGGAATTGACCAAAATGCCCTCGGACCCACGTGCCCGGATTCTGAAATTTCTCGAAGATAAATTCTACCCATAATTTTACTAACTCAAATATACAATTTGTTACAATTTTCATGCTCAAATTCATGGTTAAAATCAATTTTTATCAATTCTAGGTTTTCTTGCAATTTCCCCATATTTTTTCCAATTTCTCATATCAAATCTATGTAATAAATCTTGTATTTAACTTGGAAATAAGTAGAAACAACTTACCTTTGATGCTTGATGAAATACCCTTTGAAATGCTCTCCAAAATCATCCAAGCCAAATGAAAGAAATGAAGAAATGGCCAAAATTCGTGTTTAAAGAATCTGCCCATGCTTCATCGAGTTGTACCTTGCACTTGGGATGTACAGGTTGTACATCCTATTAAAATTTTCCCATGTTGAACACCTTCTGTTAAAACACCCATAACTTCTTGTAGAAATATCCAAAAAAAAATAACAAACGGTTCAAAGATTTAGAACCTTAACTCGAAGATCTTTAATTTGATAGGCTATACACCATATACCTCTTTATATATCCTGAGATATGAGCTTCTAAAGTCGGCTCCATGCATCCGCAAATTCTGGCGAAACTGCTCTACCAGCCATATTCAATCAGTCATAACGTTTTGCACAAAACTTCAAATGACAAATGGTTTAATGTTCTAAAACCTAGACTTCAAGATCTACAACTTTCATGTTTTACAAAATTTCAGATTCCTTATATATTCTTATATATACGCTTCCAAAGGTAGCTCTTCGACGCATAATTTGTTGTCAAAAAGTGCAGCAGAAATTTCTGCAATTTTTCCTTCTTTTTTTTTGTCCGAAATTCATTCAGTTAACCTTCCGAAATCCACCCGAGGCCCTCGGGACCTTAACCAATTATACCAATATATCGCAAAACATGATACGAACTCGCTCGATGCCTCAAATCACATCAAACAACTTCGAAATCATGAATCGCACTCCAATTCAAGCTTTATGAACTTTGAAATTTCAAACTTCTACATCTGATGCCAAAACCTATCAAATCACGTCCGATCGACCCCAAATTTTACACACCGGTCATATTTGACATTACGGGCATGCTCCAACTGTCGGAACTAGAATCCGACCCCGATATCAAAAAGTCAAACTCTCGGTCAAACTTCTCAAAAACCTTCAAATTTCTATCTTTAGCCAAATGACTTCAAAATGACCTCCGGACATCCGAATTCACTTCCGATCGCGCTCCCAACTCCAGAATTACCATACAAAGCTATTCCCAGACTCGGAATCCCAAACGGACATCAATATCATTGAAATGCGCTTCAAGCCAAACTTAGAAATTTCTTCAAAAATGTTGACTTCCACAATATACACTGAAACGCTCCTAGGTTATCCAAATCCCGATCCGGACATACTCCCAAGTCCTAAATCATCATACGAACCTGTTGGGACCTTCGGATATTGAATCTGAGGTCGTTTACTCAAAATTCCAGTCTTACTCGATTTCTTCAACTTAAGGCTTCTAAAATGAGAATTCTCCTTTCAATTTAACTCCGAACCTCCTGAATTTCAACTCTGACCATACACACAAGTCACAATACTCGAAATGAAGTTGTTCATGACCCCCAACTGCTAAACGACGTGTTGGATCTCAAAACGACCGGTCGAGTCGTTACATAGGCAGCCTGTCTAGTGGTATATTTGCTTTTAAAAAAAAGGGTTTGGGTCGGGTATAAAAATGGGTTACCGGTTGGGTTGCTGGGTTAGGGGTCATTTGGTTTGGGCTGGGGTGTTGGGCTAGTGTATTTCAAGTAATTGGGCTAGGGTTGGTCCGAAAGAAGCTTTAAAATGGATTGTATTTAAAATACCCAATTTTAATTAATAAATAATTTGTAAAAAATGATGAATAAATAATAAAGTATCATTTAGGCATAAGAATAGTTATTTAACACTATAAAAGTATAAAAGGATTGTTTTGGCATAATTAAAGTAATTATAAGTACACATAGGCTATTATTGCAACTGTGCAGTTTTGGCCTAAAAAGGCAAATGTAATTATGACAAATATGTTAAAAATTTTAACAAAATATGAGTATAAATGGTGAAATTAGATGATAAAATCATTGTAAAACAATTTGTTATGCAATTATTGAGTATTTATATAATAAAATGCAAGAATAAATCGATTTAAAGCCCTTTAGAAATTATAGAAAATTATGAAAAATGCTTACATATGTCTATAAATCAGGTGATGATGCGTATGCAATATTTTGAACGTAAATATGTATATTTAAAAATATGAGAGAAAAATTGGGTATCAACTCTTGTTGTTCATGATCTTCAATATTTGTAACCTCTGAGGTAACATGATTAACTTAATTTATATACTTTCAATTATTATCTAATTTTTTGTCCTACATTAGTTTGCTTACGATGCACTTTTACGTATGAAAATATAAGGTGTAACATCATTCCCTCCTTGGGAACATTCGTCCTCGAATGTTTACTCTTGGAGACTTTGGAAAATTTTGCCAGAGTCTCCTGCATACACTAGACTAAAATCAACCTTCACTCAGCCAGAAAACATACTATGTATGCCACACATGGCCAATGTCTTTAAATAGCAACACTTGCCTCACACATCCTGAAAGTCAAAAATAAGAGCTTACCAGATGACCTACTGGCCTGAATAGATTTGTGTTGTATCTCGAGCCATATCTTCAATTTAAAATAGGTAGGGGTATTCAGACTTCATTTCTTCTTCTGCTTCCCACGTCATCTCTTCCACATTCTTGCTTCTCCATAAAACCTTCACGGAGGCTACCTCCTTATTTCGTAGCTTATGTATTTGTCGGATGGAAATTGGAATTTCCTCGTATGACATGTCCTCCGTAATCTGTACATCATCCGTGAGCACCACTCGAGTAGGATCGCCAATGCATTTCCGTAGCATAAATACGTGACAAACCAGATGGACAGACTCTAATTCTGAGGGCAACTCTAACTCATATGCTACTTGGCCCACTCTCCAAATGATCCTATAAGGCCCAATATATCGTGGGCTAAGCTTGCCTTTCTTGCCAAACCTCATCACTCCCTTCATAGGTGATAACTTTAAGAATACCCAATCATTAACCCCGAACTCTAAGTCTCGTCGCCGCACGTCAAAATATGACTTTTGACGACTCTGAGCTGTCAGCAGTCGCTCCTGAATAAGCTTTACTTTCTCTATGGCCTGCTGAACCAGGTTTGGCCCATGTAACCTAGATTCTCCAACATCAAACCACCGTATAGAAGATCTGCACCTACGCCCATACAAAGCCTGTTACTGATCCATCTGGATATTGGAGTGGTAACTATTATTATATGCAAACTCGATAAGAGGTAGATGTTCATCCCAACTTCTTTTAAAATCCAACACACATATTGGTAACATATCCTCGAGCATCTGAATTGTGCGCTCGGCTTGTCCATCAGTCTGCGGATTAAAAGTTGTGCTGAGATTCACTGGCCAACGATAGACAATAACTCCCCCTCGAACACCTGAGTCCCTAGACCTCTCTGAAATGACCTCCAAAAATGTGCTGGAAACTGGGGCCAACGGTCAGATATAACAGATACTGGTACTCCGTGTAGCCGCACTATCTCCTTAATATATAACTTTGCATAAGTTCTACTATATATGTAGATCTGACCGGAAGGAAATGAGATGATTTCGTGAGCCTATCGACTATCACCCATATAAAATCGAACTTACGATGAGAACGAGGTAAACCCGTAACAAAGTCCATGTTTATCACCTCCCATTTCCACGTTGGGATCTCTATAGTCTACATTAGCCCTCTATGCTTCTGGTGTTCTACCTTCACTTGCTGGCAACTAGGACACTGGGCGAAAAACTCAGCAATGTTTTTCTTCATATCGTTCCACCAATACACATCCTTAATGTCATGATACATCTTTGTCGACCCAGGATGAATGGAGTACCATGAATAATGTGCCTCTGACATAAGCCTGTCTCGTAGCGCCGCTACATCTGCAACACATAGACGACCCCTGTATCTGAGAGCCCCATCTCCCTTGAGCCTTAACAACGGCTTCTTCTGCTGCGGAACTCGCTCTCTCAACTAGACCAGCTCTGGGTCCTCGTACTGTCTTTCCTTGACTTCAGCTATGAGAGATGATTTTGCAATGTTTTGGAGTACAACTCCACCATCATCAGAATCTACTAATCGAACCCACCAAACAAGCCAATTGATGAATCTCTCTAGTTAATTGTCTTTTCTCGGCCTCTACATGTGCTAAGCTACCCATAGATCAGTGACTTAAGGCATATGCTACAACATTAGATTTCCCTGGATGGCAGAGAATGTTAACATAATAATCTTTCAAAGCATTGACCTCTACCAGCCGAAGACTAAGACTCGCGCCCTGAAGGATGCACAAATATAGATGATCCTGTTGCTGAACTCGTTGGTTGTGCCATTCCCCCACAATCTCTATTTGGGAAATATCGCATCATATTTCATGGACGCCTACATGTACAACAAGCATTAGAACCTACTCGGCATTGGCCCAAGTGTCCTCTACCACAAATGTCATACCGCGGCAGAAATGACCATGTTTGCACAGAACCTCGCTATCGTTGCAAACCCGACGCCTGTGAGCTCTCACCTAGTCCTGACCGAGTATAGTGGTCATACTTGTAACCTTGTAACTAAGGTGGCAGAGGCCTAGGTAGTCATCCGAAGTACTCTGGCCTATAACTACCATGAGACTGCTCCTGAGACCTGGGAAATCTCATCCTCTTACCCTGCCCTTGATCAGTCCTCTTTGTTCCCGTATTTCCGATGCCTACCCCTTTCTATATTCTAGGAGAATTCCTGAATCAGGGAGATATCCATAATATTCTACAATGCAGTGGTGGCACATGCCTCGGTCAACTCTGAGGCCAACCCTGCTATAAACTTGTGAATCTTGCCCCGCATAGTAGCAACTAAGGATGGTGCATATCTGAACAATGAGTCAAAACGGAGAATATACTCTCCAACACTCATATTCCCCTACTTGAGGGCTAGAAACTGATCGACTCGAGCTTGTCGGATCTCTCGCGGTAAGTACTGGTCAAGGAAGGCATCTGAAAAATTTCCCAAATAGCTGGAGGTGCATCACGTCCCCTGGACCTCTCCTAACCCTCTTACCAAAGGACGGATACATCTCGAAGTTGAAAAGCTGCTAGCTCAACTTCTTCTTTCTCCGTGGCATGCATAACCCGAAAGATCCTGTGAAGCTGATCTATGAAATCCTGCGGATCCTCCCTTTGATCTGTGTAACGACCCGGTCTGTCGTTACATAAAACCTGCATTTTAATTGTTTTTATTGACTTGTTATAGATTGGTTATACTGTATTTTATGTATTAGACTTGATAGGCTTGAAATCGAATGGTTGTAGTGAGAGTTCAGTCAATTAGCCTTTAGAAAATAGCCTTAAAATGAGAAAAAGTCAACTAAGAGTTGACTTATAACGACTCTAGAATGTGAATTTTATAACTCGAATAGCTTCGTTAGGTGATTTGGGACTTAGGAGTGTGTCTGGAATAATTTTATGATGTACGGTGTAGAATTAGGCTGGAATTGGCGAAAGTTAGTTTTTGGCGATTTCCGGTCGACAATAGAAAATAGGTTGTCGGGGTCGGAATGGAATTTCGACAGTGGGAGCAGGTTCATAATTTCATGTTGGACTTGTCTGCAAAATTTCATGTTAATCGGAGTTGATTTGAATAGTTTCGGCATCGTCGGTGGATTTTAGAAATAACAAAGTTCTTAGGCTTGAATCTGATATTAGTTTTGCTGTTTTGAGAGTGAAACTAAGTTTGAATGATGTTATGGGATATGTTGGTATGTTTGGTTGGGGTCCCGAGGGGCTCGGGATTGTTCCGGGTGGTTAACGAGAAGTTTGGAGTGATTTTGGTGAATCTGCAGATTGTTGTTGCTGGTGTTTTCGCACCTGCGGAAAGGGAGCCGCAGGTGCGGTTCCGCAGGAGCGGACTGGGCTCCGCAGGTGCGAGATTTGGCTGAGTGGGGAGTAGTCCCTCGCACCTGCGAGGTCGCAGGTGCGGAAGGTGCATCGCAAGTGCGGAATTGGGAGACTTCAAGGGAGATCACAGGTGCGGACCTGGGACCGTAGGTACGGGTCCGCAGGTGCGCTTAAGTGGCCGCAGGTGCGGAACCACTATTCAAAAAATATAAACAAACCCTTCGCGACTTAGACTTCATTTTTTCACCATTGTTGTACGGAAAAGAGCTCTTGGGGGAGATTTTGAAGAGGGAAATCCTTGTTCTTCACAGAGGTAAGTATTTTGATCATTAAAACTCGATTATGGATGATTATAGACATAGAACCAGTGTAAATCCATCGAAAATCAATAGAAAAATTGGGTTTTTAGGGCTTGAGATTATGAGACCTTAAAGGGTCGATTTGAGGGGTCAAGCGAACTCCGATTATGGTGTTCTTTATATGTACGGACTCGTGGAGGACGAAGAACACTTTTGTATAAAAAAAATTGAGTTTCATGATGGGGGGCCGGGGGTCGAGTTTTGACCGGGTTCGGATTTTTGGGTTAAACTTGATATCTTTCGATTGGAAATTGTTCCTTAAGAACATATTGATGATAAAAAAATTGAACTTGGTAGATTTGGAGCCTTTGGAGATTGATTCGAGAGGCAAGCGCATTGCGGAATAATTCCGGGCTAGTTTTGAGGTAAGTAATGTCTTTAAATCCTGTCCTGAGGGTATGAAACCCCGGACTATGCACCCTTTCACGGGTTTTGAAATGAAAAGGTGGAAACTTTGGAATCATCTTTCCTATTTAGGCGACTATTGAGTTGCGAAACNCACGGGTTTTGAAATGAAAAGGTGGAAACTTTGGAATCATCTTTCCTATTTAGGCGACTATTGAGTTCCGAAACCGATTTTAAGCCCTTGCTTAATTAGTATTTATACATTATGATATGTTTTGGGCTGTAAGCCATGTTTGGGGACTAGTGCCGACTTGTTTACCCTTCGGGGGTTATGTTTTACTATTTTTCTCACTGATATGTTATGATTTTTCACTCAGTCTTTTCTGTAAAATTGTTTTGACACTCAGAGTATTTTTATACTACTTCTTGAAAATGAAACATTGTTTTGGGTGGAGAACCCGGTGTATTATGGCTTGAGGGGAAAATTGAGAGTGTCTGACTGAGTGAGGTTGTTGGCCTATATTGTGAGGATTATATGATGTGAGTGAGGCTGCGGGCCCATATTGTGTATGATTTACGCCATGTTGTGGCTTATTATAGCGCTTAGGCTATAGAAGCCCCTCCGGAGTCTGTAACACACCCCCAGTGAGCGCCTGTACCGATTGAGTGATGCCTGATGGGCAGAGTGATTGCGAGGTTGCCTGATGGGCAGAGTGATTGTGAGGTTGCATAATTGGCAGTGTGATTGTGAGGTTGCCTGATGGGCAGAGTGATTGTGAGGTTGCCTGATGGTCAGAGTGATTGTGAGGTTGCCTGATGGGCTGATACTGAAAGAAATTGTTACGAAAAATGATTATGGCCCGAGGGGTAGTTTATGAATATTTTTACTGAGTTTTCAAACTATGATTTACTTCGTTTTCAAACTGGTTTTACTGAGACTTTTATACTGATATTGCACTTGTTTTCAAGGGATTTCTGGAAACTGATTTCGAACTCATTATTTGATGAGTACTACATGGTGACTTGGTGTTTTTACTGGTTTGTGGAATTGTGTACATGTTCTGTCTGTTTATATTACTCAGAATGTGATTTATTTTCATTACTACTAAGTTCGCGTACTCACAAAGACTCCATGTGCCTATGTGCACAGATCCAGGTACTAGTGATGAGTGGCAATTTTACCACTCATTTTAGCCTCTTTTCAGTAGATTTTGTGCTGCTCAATGGGTATTTGAGGTTACTATCAGTGTATAATTGCTCTATTTGCAGGAAAATGATGCCATGAAGTGGTTAAGGTCAAATTGGAGTGAAATTGAGCAAAAGAGAGTAAAGAAGAGAAAAGAGGGGAGCAATGGCCGAATGCGATCGCATATGCAACATGCGGATCGCATTTCAAGCCTTGAGATCGCATACCGCAACAGAAAGTTGAGTCAAGTTTAATGAGTGAAATGCGGTCAGATATGCGACCGCATATCGCAAATGCGGTTCGCATTTGAGTCGCATCACCATCTGATGCCTGAAGCTACATTGTAAATGCGACGCACGAATGCGATCGCATATCACTAATGCGGACCGCATATCTCAAATGCGACGACCCTCTGGGACCTAGGGTTTTGATGTGCGACGGAAAGAGTGAAGATGCGAATCGCATCCCTG
>MDKH01023625.1:0-25862 GCA_005239495.1 Nicotiana undulata
AATTTAGTTTATAGTGTCATTTGTGATATTGCGAAGATAGAGATTGTAGGTTGGAATAGAAATTAATAATTTTACGTTTTTTTGTCACACTTAATGTTCTTTGATAATGAATTCGGATGTTCCCATAAACACTATTTACTTTCGTTCTTATATTTGCTTTCACCCTTCTATTTCTAATATACTCAACTTAAAGAACTGTGTAAATGCACTTCTTACATTAAAGCTAAACGTACTGTCTGTCCACAGGTTTACATGTCAGTTCTTACTTGAGTTAATACAAGTAAAAGTTAAATTTACTGCATTTGTATTTGTACTTGGCATACAGAAGCCACATTTAACTTGCACAAAGAAATATATAAGTTTAAGTGACTGAATGTATGATAAGTTTAAGTGACTGAACTTGGTTGACATAATACAACTAACTTCTGCCGCGAGGTGAATTTAAGTGACTGAATGTATTTGTTTAACTTCTGAATAGATATTTCAAGAACTTATAGTTCTGAGTAGCAAAATCAAAGTTAGGTCTCCCTAACCAGGTCTTGATTTCTTTCAGGTTTCAAGCTAACACGAATTAAAGTTTGAGTTTAGGTTAAACGGCTAGAAGGACTCTCGTTTGGTTTGCTGCTGCAAAGAAGGTTAGTGAGCCTTGACATCTCTTCTCTTCTCTTCTCTTTCAAACCATCTAATTAAAATCGTGGTTATTCTGTTGTTTTCTATTATTTATGATAAGTTTAGTAAGTTGTCTTTATGTGTTTTTCATTAGTTCATGATTGAATATCAAACTTTAGAGTTATATGCTTGTTTATCAATCTAAAATCAGAATCATGTACTAATCAAACGTGCTGCTTGCCCTGCATATCCTACTACTCCTTTGCATGTTTCTAAGGTGACATCTTTTGCTTCTGTAGCTTTCTTCCCTATATAGCTTGTTGCATTCTTACTCAGTCCTGCTGCATTGTCCTAGGCTTCCTCTGTGTATTTTAGGGTGTAATGCAGCATTCTTTGTGCTAATGTTCCTGTTAATGCAGCATTCTTTGTGCTGGACCTAATTGCTTTCCTTCTGCCTGACTCCCTGTATGAGTTGGTATAGTGTAGCTTGAAATTGACTGGAGTGTTGTAGATTATTTAGTACTATATACAATGTACGTACGATGAGAGTTTGGAACTTGGCCTGGGAGCATTAAATTAATCTTTTTTATTTGGGTGAGACGTGCCATTCATTAAATGGCTTTGCAGATTCCCCAGGGAAGGGGATTTGGTACATAGTATTTTGGTGTGAGTAAAGGTGAAAGAGAGAAAAAGAAAGACATAGAAGAGATTGTTTAATTATAGTAATAGTATGAGTTGGTATAGTGTAACTTGAAATACACTTCCAACTGATCTGTCCAGCATATTTGTACCTACTGTGGCCATCAGTTAATCTGCCCCTTCTTCATGCTTATTGTTGTTGCTCTATGTATATACTTAGTTGTTGCTCTATGTATATACTTAGTTGAATCTACCCCTGAACTGATTCTGCTGTTTCTAGCCAAGAATTGCTGCTGCTGTAGACTTATAAGTATGGTAAGTGAAATCCAAGTTAGTGAAATCTATACTCACCATACTCTCCTTCATATGAATTTGAGTATGGTAAGTATATGTGTAAGTTCATGTTGCCTCCATTTCCTTTGTCATGTCTCCCCTTTAACTGTATGTAATTGATTAAGATTACAATTTTCCTTCTAACATGTTGGGTAAATATAGAAAGCGACAAGCATTATGTTGGAGAATTTGACAGAAAACTAAAAGCTCCCAAAAGGATAAAATACAACTAGACTTTTTCAAGTGAGCAATTCAAGCATGTTGCTCAATCTAGGCTTAAATATATGATTTAAAAGGTAATATAGGTGCAAACACAAAAATCTAAATTATATAGCTCTTTAGATGGTAAAGTATCAATTGAAATTTCATATTACAATACCAATTTGGATTTCATATTACTATACCAATTTGGATTTTACACAATGAAGCTAATGGCTATAAAAAATCCCTCTCTTATACATATTAATTGCTTCTGATTATCTAAGTCTAAATCATTATGCAATGCATCTAATTACTATTTTGTTAAATTTGGTCTGTCATTGTTATTCTTCTCATGGGTCTTTTTCCAATCCTTCTATCCTTGCGATTAATTCAAGAAATGAAGGTTATTACTGGAAACCATGATTACTTAGAAGTTTTCATGCTTCCTCCGAAAGAAGGATCAATTAAGTTTTTTTGGAGACCTTGTCCACTAACTTGTTTGGTTATGCTATTCTCATTAGGCTATCATGAATCTTGCAAACTACCCTCTTCTTTGTATATACCACTTGCATATGCTATGCATTTTTCCTTATGCTTGGAACAGTCAGTCTACATGCTTCCTTGATGTTTATTCGTCACATCTACCATGCTGTAAAGAGTGAATGAGAATCCGTCCTCAATGTCTTTGAATTGCTATCATTTGAAGCTCTCTTTAGTGATTTAAGAAGTTAAACAAAAGAAGGTTTCCATCTTCAAGCTTGTATCATTTCAAAACTTCTTTGATAATTTGAGAAGCTTAACCAATGAGAAAGATTTCATCTCTGTTTGGACAAATGAGTGTTGGGTGCAATGTTAATCAAGTATCCAGCAATTTCATAACATCAAGACTAGCAGATGTTGATATCAAATTGACAAGCATTCAGCATTCTTGATAGATATCTTCATATGAATGCTATACTTTGTTGGTTTCCTGTGTATTATTCCACTAGACTCTCGTGTTTAAAATCTCATGCCTAAGTTCTTTATGCTAATTCTGGACCAAAATCTCATGCCTAAGTTCTTTATGCTAATTCTGGACCATGTTTTTCTTTGAAACTTTACTGGACCATGTCATGATAGACATCTTGTGTTTTTTCTTTGTATAATAATAGGGAGGAGGTTTTTGAACATGGAGACAATCAAGGAGGGGCTTCAAGGCACTTAGTATTTTTCTCTTTTGGGATGTATGTAATACAACTACAATGAAGTATTATGAATTACATATGTAATTCGCATTTTAGTAATGGAGTATTTAATATCCCACTTAAGATATTCTTTTGGTTTTTGTAAAATACTATTGATTGCGTTTCTATATATAATTTTGGTCATTACAATTGCTGAATTAAATAGGTTTCAATTGTGACAAAATCTTATTATGTAATATTGAAGTTGCCACTGATTGTTTAATAGGTTTTGTAGCAATTATTATTGCCACTAAATGTCATTCTCTAGCAGCGAGCTCATAATCGCCACTGATTGTTTAATAGTTTTTGTAGCAATTATTATTGCCACTAAATGTCATTCTCTAGTAGCGAACTCACTGTGGCAACTGATGGTTTAGTGTTTTTTGTGGCGACACCAATTGTTACTAAAGGTCACTCTTCAGTGGAGATTTGAAAGTTGCTGTAATAGCTAATTGTTTTTGTGGCGACATTAGTTGCTACTAAACGAACCTATATTGTAGCGATTAAAAAGCAGTCACTGATAGTAATTTCTTTTTGCGGCGACAGTTGTCGCTACTAACGGTCACTAATCAGTGGCGGCTTACGCCTGAATCATTTTCGTGAAATTAGTTTTTGCGGCAATTGGGCATACATTTTGGAGCGACAATGTCGCCGCCAAAAAGAGACATTTAGTGGCGACCTTATGTAGTTGTCACAAATAATGTTTAGTAATGGACTTACATGTAGCAACCCTAATGTCACTGCTATACACCTTTAGCGGCGACAAAGTAATATTTTGTAGCGACTTTGGTCGCCGCTAAAAGACAGTTTTCTTGTAGTGTACCCCGCTCGCGAATCGATCATGCGACGCGGTCTTATATAAATAAAAGAATTATCATGCTCGCGAATCATACATGCGACTGAGGTACTCATAGATACACATATTCACACAATAAATTCACAGTTTATCAGGTATATAGTTACTCAAGGAAGTGATAAAATTCTCTTCTTTATGGACACGAAAATAGTATTTAAATCTTTTCTAGAAATTCATTTGCCAAGTTCGATAAGGTTTTAAATATTATAAATTTATCAGTAAGGTTACAAGTACGGCAAACAAAGCATGCTTTATCAGGAAAACAATTATCCCAGGAAAGTCAATTCTCTTTCTAGATGATTAAGGAAAATAAACTTTAACCTTCTTAAGTATTCAGTTACTAGTTCGATAATATTAACAGTCTAATTTCATTAACAAAATTACAAGTACAACAAGTAAAGCATGCTAGTGGGTCCTAGCCTACCCACACGAGCATAATAGTAGCTACGCACAGACTCCCATCACCTCGTGCGTACGTAGCTCCCACAAATAGTAGCACTTATTCAACTAGTTCACCAATGGGGACAATTCTCCCTCACAAGGTTAGAAAGGAGACTTACCTCACTCCGAAGATTCACAACCGGCTTCCAAGCCCTTCCGATGTCTCACATTGATGCACAACATCCCAAAACTATCCAAATAACGGGCAAACAAATGAAAATATACTCTAATACTTGTAACAGTGCAAATTATATAAATTCCAAACTCCACTCGAAAAGTTAACCAAATCGCCCTCTGGCCCACGTGCCGGGGTTCCTAAATTTTTCGAAGATAATGATTACCCATAACCTCACAAACTCAAATATATGATTTTCTCTCAATTCCATGCCCAAATTCGGGGTAAAAATCCGAAAATACTAATTCTAGGTCTTCCCACCAAAAATCATAAGATTTCTACTAACTTACACGTCTAAATCCATGTAAAATCACATATTGAACTCAAAAGTGGGAAGGAACCACTTACCTAGTGTTGCTTGATGAAAATCCCCCCTTTGAAGCTCTCCAAAAGCGCCCTAGCCATGTGAAAAATGGGTGAAATGAACTCAACCCACGATTTAAAACAATCTGCCCTGGCTGCTGCTCTCCTTCTTCGCGAACGCATCTGCTCCACCGCGTTCGCAAAGCCTAGAAATCAAGGCCCAACATTTACTCTACGCGTTCGTACCCCAACGAACGCGTTTGTGATGGCCAGCTTCCCTATACCTCCGCGTTTGCACGCCCCACTCCGCGTTCGCACAAGCCAATGACCCCAGGCCCCCGCTCCCATCTCCTTCTATGTTTTCGCGTTCCTCACGATGCGTTCGCGTAGAGAACCTAGCCGACCCCTTCGCGTTCGAATCCATCACCTCGCGTTTGCGAAGGCCAAAATCCAGCAACCTCAAATTTCCTTCTTCGCGAACGCATGAAGCCCTTTGCGTTCGCGAAGAACAACTTCGCTACCAGCAAACCTGCAACAACAAATCCCCCGAAATTGACCCGAAACACACCCAAGGCCCCCGGGACCCCGTCCCATCACACGACTCAGTCCCATAACATCCCACAAACCTGCTCGAGGCCTCAAATCACATCAAACAACGCCGAAACCACGAATCTCTCTCCAATTCAAGCTTTATGAACTTTGAAATTTCAAACTTCTACATCCGATGCCGAAACCTATCAAATCACGTCCGATTGACCCCGAATTTTGCACACAAGTCACATTCAACATTACGGACCTTCTCCAACTTTCGAAATTGCATTCTGACCCCGATATCAAAATTTTCACTTCCGGTCGGATTTCTCAAAAACCTTCAAATTTCTATATTTAGCTAAATGACTTCAAAATAATCTACGGACCTTCGAATTCACTTCCGATCGCGCTCCCATATCCAGAATCTCCATACGGAGCTATTCCCAAACTCGGAATCCCAAACGGACATCAATATCACTGAAATGCACTTTAACCCAGACTTATGAAATGTTTTCTAAAATGCTAATTTCCACAATATCCGCTGAAACGCTCCCGGGTTATCCAGAACCCGATTCGAACATACGCCCAAGTCCGAAATCATCATACGAACCTGCTGGAACCTTCAAATACTGATTCTAAGGTCGTTTACTCAAAAATCCAATCTTAGTCAATTCTTCCAACTTAAGACTTCCGAAATGAGAATTCCCTCTCCAAATTGACTTTGAACTTCCTGAAATTCAATTTCGGCCACGCCTACGAGTCATAATACCTGAAACGAAGCTGCTCATGGCCTCAAACTGCCGAACGACGATTCAGATCTCAAAACGACTGGTCGGGTCGTTACAAAATGCTGCAGCGATAATTCATACTTAGCAGTGAGAGCCAGCCAACATCCCTCATACGTATTAAAGCCTTTCCAGTTCAGCGTTCCATGCTTTTATCATGTGGTAATTGTTGTCCAGTTAGGTGAAAAATACCTACTCTACACATGGATGATATGGACTTAAATTTCTTACGTCAGGGTAGACTGACTACATCACATTCTTGGTATGCAGCTTTTTCTCAGACCCTGTTGGAATGCGATATACTTTGTGCACCAGACTGTCTTTTTTTATAAACTAATATTGTATAAATAATTTTTACAGGCAATTTCAAGAGAGGCAAGACAATTTGGACTTGGAGAAGGAAAATACTATAATGTGCTAGTATGGAGTGCGATTATTTGGCAATTCTTCTTTGTGGGATCCATTGGAGTCCTTTCTTATTCCTCCTCTTTTCTCTCTAGTGTCAGTATTGCTGTCTTGCTCCCAGTTACAGAAGTCTTAGCTGTTATTATATTCCATGAAAAGTTTCAACCTGAAAAAGGGGTGGCACTTTTCCTCTCTATTTGGGGCTTCATTTCATATTTTTATGGTGAGATGAAGCAACACAAGAAGGAAAAGCAAACTAATTTAAAACTGGAGATGACAACTACGCAAACTACAACCCCTCCATTAGAATCCGTATGAAAGATGCCTAGCTAGTTGTTATATCTGTTAATTCATTATGAATGTGAAATCGTCAATCTTCTTTATATTGTAGTATTATTTTGGATATTTAATTATTTTCCTCACTTTGGGGCTACATGTGTTACCCGCACCAAAAGGTTTTCAATCAAATTCTTGACATCGTTGCCAAACTAGTCGTTGTTTATGTCAAACTTGTATATTCGTTTCATACATATTCGAGTTCATTTCACTTGTAAAAAAGTTTCGAAAAGAAAATAAATTTCAATGCTTATTGGTTCTTCTTATAATTACATGTTCTACAATTTTATAATTACTTGGCCCTAGACACTTTAATGATCTTATTTGAGTTGGCCGAAGAGAAAAACGTTACGATGGGGTTATAGAATTATTATTGTGTTATTGTCATTTTCAGTTGAATAAGATTTGATATCTTAAACGAAGACAGAAGGCGTAATTGACTCTTTTTTTCATAGGAAAGTAAGTTACTGATGGATGTTAGGAGTTTCTTTTTTCTTTTTATTGAATATTGTTCGTTATATGTCAACTATATGTATTCTCTTGTAGAGCATATTATTATGAGTTAGGTTTGATTTTGAAGTCGGAATCAGTCTCTTTGCCTTCTAGGGTGGGGGTAACGCTGTGTACATCTTTTTAAGTCTAGCATATGCTACTACGTTAATTTGAAGCTTTGGATCCTTATAATTAATTTTTCTATGGTGTTGGTCTATTTTGCCGAGGGTCTATCAAAAACAACCTCTTATGGGACTACACTGGTTTTTTTTGTTGTTGTTGTTATTGTTGTTATTGTTGTTGTTGTTTTATGAATATTTAAGAATGCATTTTTTACTTATTTGTGTGTCTGACATGATATGTCATGAACTTTAGAGCTATTTGTTTTACGAGGATTTTGATCCATTTGATTAGTTCACTTGCTGAATTTATGTCTAATTTCCTGAATTCGTTTCAACCACTTTGTATAAATTTGATTTGGAAACTGAATATGGACTTTTTTTTATTCCCTTTCTTTAGAAAATGAAAAGTTCAGAGTAATAAGTTTCTTAATTTTTCAGAAGAAGAATGAGGGTTAAACCACATATAATCTTGAATTGGACATCCATAATTGTTGGAATGTAAAATTTACAACTTAATAAGAAAATACCTTTATATCAATCCCTATGTTGTAGGACTAAAATTATTTTAGAATGTATGAAAAAATTGTAGTCAAAGAAAGCTGATGACTTCCTAAATAGTAATTGTCATATTTTAGATGATCTTGTTTCGAACTGAGTGATCGTCCAATCGTGAATAGTTTAGTTTGATCAACTACCTTAATTCAGCAGGCAATGTACTAGTGATGGTACTTTGCAGATGCCTTAGAACTTGAACTTTAGTGCTTAAACCTCAGAAGTAGGGAGATAAAATTGGATTTTCTAGGGCCCTTGATTTTCTAATACATATGCTTCTTTAGCTTGGAGTAACTTCAAGCTCTTTCCTCCTAGTTTTGTAGCTTTGCTATTGGTTTTATTTTGATTTTAATTATCTCAAGGACCTATCATGTTTGCGCTATTACAAGTTCAGATTTTTTTAAAATTACTGTATAAAAAATAAATAAATAAATAGTTGTTTTAGAATTATTTGCTTCGTCTCTCTGTTCTGGGTTTTAGAAACCAAGTATGCTGCTTTTACATGGTTTGTCGGTGTTGTCTCATCTTGTTTTCTTGTTGTTATTGTGGTACATATGCTTTCCTGAGCTGATAGTCTATTGAAAACAACCTCTCTACCTCCACAAGGCAGGGGTAAGGTCTACATACACTTTACCCTCTCCAGATCTCACTATGTGAGATTATACCGGGTATGTTATTGTTGTTGTTGTTGTTGTTGCATTTTTTACTTATTTATGTTTTATTTTTCTTCGTACATCTATGAATAATAGTTCTTTAGACAAAATATTGGTGAGTGTTGTATCAATAAAAATTATTATTCTTTATGGATGTGATTGCCTTTAGATCCCTCTCCTCTATTAGAGAACACTAATACTTTCCTTATAGTGGTATATTGACTATAGATTTTAAATAGTATTAATGTTATTACATTTACTCTTACAAAGGTTCTCTGTAATGTCTAATTATGATCTTTTTCCAAGGGGTAGTGGATATAGAATTTTCTCTGTTAGAAGTTATAAAAATGGAGTGTATTGTCTTAAGAGAACAAATAAAAGATAGAGCATTCTTTAGTTTCTATATCAAGATTAAATTCTGAAGGTAAGTTAAAGTACTATTTTCTTAATCAACAACCACACTATAAGAGCATCAGTATATAGTAAATTCTTTTTTAGTTTTCCTGATTTGTAGCTTATTTATAAAACCGTTACCAAAAAATATTCTCAATTATCAAGAGTACTAGAAATTAACATATTTATTCATCCTTTATTGTTGATATATTAAGGTTGTTACTTGGGATGTAGGCCAGTAAAATGGTGGATGTGAGAAAATGTTCAAATGGATTATAAAAATAATCTTTGAAAGTAGATTGACTAATATTTCCTAGTAAAGATGACTAATATGGTTTTGTTCGCTTATGTTTTTTTTGTCAAAGATGGATATTTATATATTACTAGTAGACAAAAATATATTACACAGTATTGTCACTGTTGGGGTATTGTAGAACCCCCAGCATTGCAATATTTTGAGATATGGTGTCAATATTACATGCCACAAAATTCCTAACAACTTCAGTTCCTAGGATGCCTGCCCAAAAAACATCATTAGCAAATATCATAGGAACTGGTAGTAGGCTAGATCTACCCAAAAAAAGTGTCTTCGTTGCTTCCTTTGACATTGCATCTGCCACCCTATTCTATTCCATGTATGTGTGCTTCGCCACGACTCTGTCCATCCTGTGTATTAATGACATGCATTCACAAATCATAGGATCATATGTTAGGTTACCTGTAATTAGCATTTGTATGATTTCGGCCGAGTCGGTGTTGATGTCCACCAATTGTTTTGTTAAGTAAGTTGTAGTCCTTTTAGGAGAGCCTTCAATTCAGCCAAAGTGTTTGTTGTATATGGTATATTCTCCATATACCCCATTATCCAATCCCCACTATGATTTTTGGATACACCACCTATTCCTCCTATATATGCCTGGGTTGCTCTTTGCTGCTCCATCTGTATTCAGCTTATAGAAACCTTTTCTGGGTGGCACCCATTTGACAATGATTTGGAGAGTTATTTTGGTGGAAGTATTTTTTACCAACATAAAATATTCAGTAGCTTTAGAGATGGTGTTGGAAGTGTTAATTCTATCTTTTTTGTTATTGAACAAGTTGTGATTTCTGCATAGCCAAATATGCCAGAAACTGAAGGGGATGATGTTTTCCAAAGAATGTGGCCATTGAAGGGTTTTTTCCTAAGTGTATTCCAAGTGGTGGGCCATTGTTGGGGTGAAAAGATGGGGTTCTGTTGCCTACTCTCAATGGGGGCTCTGGAAAGTAATTCTTGCCAAAACTAGACTGCATTTATGCGATCAAAGAAGAGTGGTCACTTGTTTCTTCAAAATTATAGCAGCAACAACATTGTGGGTTACAGTTAACCCCAATTCTGTGAAGGTAGTCCCCAGTAGGTAACCTTTTGTGGGTAAGAAGCCAGATGAAGTTCTTGATTTTGTTGGGTGTATGAAGTTTCCAGATCTAATTGCAAGTTCATTCCTCTTCTATTTCAACATTGTTTTTGTTTTTGGTTTTGTTAAGGAAGGCGTAAGAAGAGTTGTTGGTGAAAGACCCACTAGAAGTTAATCCCCAGATTAGTTTGTCATCTTTGGTAGAATTTGGGGGAATGAAGATAGAATTGATCATGTTGGAGATGCTTGGGGGCAGGTCCATGGATATGGTAGAAAGATCCCAAATCCGTGATTTGTAGACAGTGTCTATTTTGTCAATTAGATCATTCTGAGAAAGGGGACCTTAAATCATGTCCCTAATTGCTGGCTGGTTAGGGATCCAGGCATCACTCAGGAAGTTAACCCTGTTTCCCTTATGGACTACCCATCTACTTGCCTTCCTGCAAGTATCTCATCCCTTTAAGATTCATTGCCAGGTAGGGGATTTAGGGTATCTAAGGGTTCTAGGAGTATGGTTCCAATTACAGTGTTTAGAGATGAGAACTCTGGCCCATAAGCTAGTTGTGTTGTGATAAGTCCTCCAGGACAAATTTGCAAGGGCTGCTTTGTTTTTCAAATCAGCTTTTTGGAGACGTATCCCTCATCTGCCTTCTTTTTAGTAACCCTATCACAGTTTATTAGATGCATTTTTTTTCTTATCTGGGGTGGTGCCCCAGATAAAGTTTTGGATCCTATCAATTTCGGGATACTGTTTACGGAAGACTTGGCCAGGATGGTTCTTCCAGTCATGTTTAGACAACTGGTTTTCCAGCCAGCAGTTTGGATTGCATATTATCAATTATGAACTGAAAATTTGCACTAGTGGCTTTCTTATGGAAGATGGGAAAACCAAGGTATTTACAAAATGAGGTGGTAGCTTGGATTGACAGAGCATTGGTGAGGTTTTCCATGGTATCCTAGTATGTGTTGGAGGAGAAGAGCACTCTTGACTTAGTAAGATTGATTTTTTGGCATGAGCTCTCATTGAAGGATTGCAGGATTGAGTATATGGAGGTGCAGTTCCTGTTGCTTGCTTTGGAAAACAGGGTGAGATCATCGGCAAAGAAGAAATGTGAGATTTTAGGACCAGACCTGCTGATTCTTATGGGTTGCCATTGATTGTATAGAACTCCCTTATCTACTGACTTGGATAGCCTCTCCGTACACGTTATGAAAATATAAGGGGATATTGGGTACCCCTGTCTGATGCCTCTGGAAGGCTTGAAGGCTTCAATCTTCCCTCCATTAACAAGGATTGAATGCTGGAAGAGATAATGCAAGACATAATGAGCTTGGTAAACCCAGTGGGAAAGTTGAAAGCATGGAGTGTGTCCCTGATGAAGGACCATTCCAGCCTGTCAAAGGCTTTTTCTAAATCAATTTTAAGGATCATGTTGCCCTATTTCCCTTTCATTTTCCTAAAATGAGTGATGTACTCTTGCACAATAATAGCATTGTCAGAGGCTCTTCTATTGGAAAGGAAACTGGTCTGGCTAGGCCCTATGATATCAGGCAGCATTGGCTTGATTCTGCTTACAATGATCTTGGTGATGGACTTGTAGATTGTGTTACAAAGTCCAATTGGTCTGAAGTTTTCCTGCATTGAGGCTTGGGGACATTTTGGGATGAGACAAAGCAGAGTTTGGTTCATGGTCTCATCCATGGAGTTAGTAGAGAAACATTTATTGCAGAAGTCAGAGACAGAGTTTCCCACAATGCTCTAGTACTTTTGGTAGAAGAAAGGGATGAGGCTATCAGGACCAGGAGCCTTAAAAATCTTGAGGGAAAAGATAGCCATTTTGATTTCCCCCATCTCAAGGGGCCTGTCCAGTCTGTCTCTTTGGGAGTCAGAAAGGGTATGAGACATTGTTAGGTGGCTGGTGGTGGAAATGGGGGCTTGAGAGTGGGAGGATGTATAGAGGTTGGTGAAGAAGCTCATTATGGATGTTTGGATGTCTTTTTGGTCATAGAGCCAGTTCTCACTCTCATCTTTGAGAGAGATGATTATGTTTCTTCTTCTTCTGTTGACAATGGAAGTGTGGAAGAATCTGGTGTTAGAATCACCCTCATGAAGCCAGTTAATCCTACATTTGAGCTTCCAAAGTCCTCTTCATTTCTAAGGGTTGAGTCTAACTCACTAATAAGGTTATTTTCTAGGTTTAACAAGTAGTTGCTGAATTGATAGTTGGGGGATCTTTGGATTCCTGCAATTCTTGCTAAGATTCTTCTTTTCTTATGAAAAATGTTGCCAAATGTATCTCTGTTGGGTCACAATTCTCTTGAAGGACTCAGTGGATTGGAGAAGGGTGGAATTTGCAGTTAAGGCCTCATTGGTGATGCTAGGGAAAGTTGGGTGGCTAGCCCACATAGTTCAAACCTAAAGGGTCTAGTCAAGTTATTGGAGGATTTCCCTTTCAAGATAACTTTGATGGGGAAGTGGTCACAGTGTGTCCTAGGTAGGTGTAACACAGTAGCCTCAGGGTACTGTGTGATCCAACTCTCATTGGCAAAACACCTATCTATTCTTTCAATGATCAGAGAGGCCCAATTGCTATATCTTTTATTAGACCAAGTGAATTTTCTACCTTTGTAGCCTAGGTCTAATAGTTTGCATTCCCAGAACAGGTTGTTGCGACTAGGGTTTATCGGGTTGCCCCCAAATTTGTCCCTAGCTTTCAAGACTTCGTTGAAGTCCCCTCCCACAAACCAGATTTTTGTGAGAGTTTTGGAGATTGTAATTAAGTTCTCCCAGAGGAGTTTCCTATCTGCTAAACTATTACTAGCATAAATAGCAGAGAATAACCAAGGAGTATGGTTAGGGATTACCTTCACTATGGCATGGATACCTTGAGAGGTGATGGCCACCTCATCTACACTAACGTTTTCCTCCTTCCACATAATCACCATCCCCCCAGATAGACCGATGGCCGGTGATTGGATTATCAGATCAAATTGAAGTTCCTCAGCAAGTTTCTTGTGATCCGCCATTTTGGTCTCTAGCAGAACGAGCATGGCTGGCTTGTGCAACTTAACCATCTCCATATAGTGCCTTTTGAACTAAGCATTGTTCCCACCCCCCATATGATGTAATTCATTAGGGTGGTTGGTTGTTTGGGTGGTGACCTTCCTGAGGGTTCCCCATTCCTTGTGTTTCCCCCTTCGGAGACGATTGGGATTTCCTCTTTAAGCTGAGTACCGGAGTCAGATTGAGCAGTGGCTTGATGGACCCTTGATACTGGTGAGACACTAGGCTCAATCCACATTTGATCATTGATTTGGGGCATAGAATCACTAGCACCTCACTGGTCTCCACACTGAACTCGATCGCCCTGACTGAGTCCAGTAAGAGCGACTATGTTCGAAGGGGGCTGTAGGTTGCTCCTTCCACCTCTGTCGAGTTTTTCCTTTTGAGGAGTTCTAAGGCCTTGCTAATTTACTTTTTGATGTTGATGAGTGGTGGGGACGTTCTCTTCTATGGTGGAGCAGAAGATGATGACATTTGGTGGATTTTGGGGTCGATGGTCACAAAGATCGGCTCCGCTACTGGATCCTCTGTTCCCAGGTCTAGGAAGAACGGTATTGACTAAAAGATTTGGGACATTTGACTGTTGAGCATCGGTGGGTCGATGTTTGGTTGCATGTTTTCCTTGTTCATCATCATCTGCCACAAGAATGGACCAACGAAAGCTAGGGCTTTGTTCAGGGATTCTACGGTTACCCTTGCCAAGTGAGCCGGATTCTGGACAATCAAGGTCACCAGTTGGCTTCCCAGGGTGAAATTGTAGGTTAAACCCTGAACCTGCAGCGCCGCCTCTAGCCAAGATGCTGGTAGGTGGT
This sequence comes from Nicotiana undulata, assembly GCA_005239495.1. Lineage (NCBI taxonomy): Eukaryota > Viridiplantae > Streptophyta > Magnoliopsida > Solanales > Solanaceae > Nicotiana > Nicotiana undulata. Next base: position 14,317 of record MDKH01023625.1, read on the forward strand.
CCAGTGGTAGCGGTAGTGAGGTCACAAAGGAGGGTGGCACTGGCTTTTTTCCATTTTTGTGTTTTTTAAATTTACTACTTTGAGTAATGGGGGTGATTAACTTAAGGGACTAAGCCATTATTGTGACCTTTGATGTCAAATCTAGGTCAGTGGAGGAGGAAGTGCTAATCGTGCCTGAGGAGGGGGATTCTGAATTAATTAAGGATCTTGTGGAGTAGAGGTGAGTGTTTTTTCACCTGAATTTGTGTGTGGTTTCAGGAGAGTCACTTGAGTGTTCATGGTGAGTGCTGAGATTTCCCCATTAGAGGTTATCTCTGAGATAGTGGTAGGGGGCGTAGGCGAGGGTGTAGGATTGGACTTTTGGGCTGACAACCTCCAATTGGGTGGGGGGCCCGATTGGTTGGGCGTGGCTGACCCCATAGTAGAGGCCAAAAGTAGAGGCCTTGTCTAGGGAAACTAAGTGGGGGTCAAGAGTGGAGGGTGTGTCAGATTTTTTGGGCCCCGTTTCTGCTTTACATTTTGCATTTGTTTTGGGTTGGGACCGCGTTGGAGTAGTGGCCTGGTAATGGAGGTGGGGATTTGTTTGTTAATTGGGCCATTGGGCCTGTTGTATGGTTTTGGATTGAGTATATATGTATATTAATTTTGTGCATGCACCAGATTATGGCACCTGATAAGCAATGGATGAAGCTTATTCATGATTGACTTGATAACGCTTACATACTTGGGGTAGAGAACTTTCAGGATTATACTTTTAAAAGATTGGGAGAAACACGCAAAATACGTTGTCCATGCATCAAATGTTGTAATGCAATCTCAGGAACACGTGAGATGGTTAGGTCACATTTAACAGTACACGGAATAGTCTTCAATTATACCTTTTGGTATCGCCATAGGGAGAGATTAGGTGAGTCATCTTTAGATTATGAATTTAAAGATGATAAATATCATTGAAGAGGGTGATTGTGAGGATGAAAATACCTAGTAATTTAATAACAGACAACAAGACACCGGCATGCTCAAACAATTTGAACTTGAAAGGCTTGATTATCCAGAGGTTCACTATGCCAACTTTGTTAAATAATAGTATTTGTCACCATCAAAAATTCACTATAGGTCATGATGGCGCATAACGCCTCCGTCAGACAAGCCAACGGTGATTTACCAATTTAATTACTCATTTTACTATTTTGAAATTATAATTTTTCCTTAAGTGAATAGTATAAACTAGAATTTACAGAGTAAACGAAAATGTTTACACGAACCACAATGATGAATAACCTGAGAGAATCCCCAAAACTCGGTGTCACAAGTACATGAGTATTTTCTAAAAAATACAATAATAATACAACATATGTCCAGAATGTAATAAGACATATTAAAATATATGGTACAATTGAGACTCGGTGGACTGCGATTCGAAGCCTAAAATGTAGCTCACGTGAAGTCTCATCAACGGGTGCGCCTACGCGCCAAGGTGATCATCAATGAACCTGTCAGATCATGTACATTTAGTGCAGAAGTGCAGCATAAGTACGTAAATCAATGTGTACCCAGTAAGTATCTAGCCTAACCCTAGAGAAGTAATGACGAGGGGTCGACATCGACACTTACTAAAGGTAGTAAAGCATTACAATAAAACATAAGCAAATATGAGGTATACGTCAATGATGAGGTAAATTTGTAAGTTACATAATCTTTTAATTTCTTCTTTCAAGGCATAAATTTCTAAATCTTGTATTCTACCTTAACAACTCGGAAAATGTCAAGTGTCATTATCAGTAAGTCAGGAATACCATGTAAAAATCTGGGCATAAGTACATAGGAAGTACATCAATCTAAATTTGATTATGCAACAAAGTGTGTGTCTGCACATTTTCTCATGCAGACAAAACAACAATAAGAAAAGGGGCATGTACAATTATTACTAACTTTAAGTGCAGTTGGATTCCTAAATCGATTCATTCTGTTAACGGGGCCGGGTAATGGAATTATAGGAAACTTAGCAATTGTGGTTGCCCTAGGGAGTTTGTTTATTTCTCTTATAGAGGTAGCTCCATGTTGTTGCATTTACAATGTTCAAAATCTGAACATGGTTGGATTTCAGTTTCATTTACAAACGTAATAAAGTCCAAAAAATTTCACAAAAAAAAAAAGATTAAGGCAAAACGCCTACTTAATCATTTGCAAGTAAATGCATATGTGCCAGAAAACTTGTGTATTTCAGTGTCTGATGAATCTCTTCAACATCCCATCATACGTCAGTCTTATATATATTGGTATTAAAGTATTATATTTATTCTTTTCCGTGATGGTAAAAAGTTGGGCGGAGCTGAAGATATAATATATACATAGAAATAGTATAGTTGATAAGAGAACCATAGAACAAAAGCAAATCAGAAAATAAACAACAATACCACGACCTCCTAGTAGAGCATAATGTGATGACCCACCATGTCATCATGCCACGTAGGCGCCATTTGACATATATTAATGCCATGTGGAAGTTTACATAAGAGTAGGGCTAGCATTTGTGAGAAGATTCTACAGAAGTATGGAAATTTCCTTTGGAAGACCCTAGATCCTTATGGAATTGCTAGGAAAGTCCTTGGAATCTTCTAGGTTTGCAGAAAATTCTAGAGGGTGTACTTATTTATAAATTCTAAAGACTTGTGTAACAATTAATATTTACACTCTAGCACCTAGGAGACTAGTATATAAAGGGGGCCATCAATTTGTAATTCACCAAGCAAAAGCAATTCAAATTCTCTCTAATACAAAGTTTCCTTTAATAATTCTCTTGTGTTCTTTCTACCATTCTATTAGCGATCTTGAGTTTAGTAAGGCTGACTTGGCATAGCAAGAACGTGAGCAAGTTATGCAAGATCGTGAGCGAGTTGTCAAGTGCCGCACGTGTACTTAGTTAACGACTAAGGACGTGACATCGTGGTACCAGAGCAAAGTTTTCAACTAAGGGAATGGCGAACGTCGGAGAAATTAACATTGCCAACACCGAAGCCAACGTCATTCAGGATGTTGCTGGCAAGAGCGGCCGTAACAAAAAGAGGAATGCCACCAACAAGAGCCAGGAGGTGCCACCTGAGGTTGTGTCAAACGAAGGGCTTACATCCCAAGAACCATCTACCACTGAGGCGAGCGAGGATGAATTGGAGGTCTTTCCCGAGGACGTCTCGCTTGGTAAAGAGTGGGTAATGAAGATGAACGCGGGGATGGACACCATGGAGATCCTTGGCCAACGGTTGGGTAAGATAGAAGGCACCCTTAGCATTCTTGAGGGGCACACTCTTGAAGAGATTGAGAGTATCTGAAATGACTTGGAGGGACGTACACAGACCGAGATGGAACTAAGGCAAAGCATCACTTCCTTAGAGTGCAGACTCATGGAGACTTTAAGTGTCATAGATGCCATGAAGGCAAAGATAGAGTCACTCGAGGAGCATGTCAATGCTGGCATGATCGAGGCAGCCAACAATGTTGTGGCGACGAGGGAGGCCAAGATCGAGGCTCCCAAACTACCGGTGTTCAAAGGTGTTCGTGATGCACAAGAAGTGGAAAACTTCCGTTGGAACTTGGAGAACTACTTCAAGCATGGCAAAGTGAGGGACAACGAGGCCATGATCAACACTGCAGTGTTGTACCTCTCAGAGACCGCCATGCTATGGTAGTGAAGGAAGATGGCCGACGTGGATAAAAGTCTATGTACTATTACACGTGGGATCAGTTCAAAGCCGAGAGCGATAATTCTTCCCAAACAATGTCTTGTACGAGGCAAGGCGCAAACTTAGGGAGTTGAGGCAAACAGGGAGCATATGTGACTATGTCAAGCAATTCACTACCTTTATGCTTCAAATTCCCAACCTGACCAATGATGACTTGTTGTTCCACTTCATGGACAAGTTGAAAAATTGGGCTAAACAATAGTTACAACGTTGGCAAGTCGCGGATATAGACCAAGCCATAGTAGAGGCTGAATCATTAATGGATTTCAGGCATGACAAGCATGACAAAGGCAAAGGCAAGGAGTCAAAGGTTAACAATGTCAAAGGTGGGGGAGACCGTAGCAAAGGAAAGGAGATACAACAATAATAATCCAATACTCAAAACTCCAAAAAATTCGAGTGGACGTCCCGACCTCAAGAGCCTTAGTGCCATGGTCCGTGAAAGAAAGGAGCAGCCGCAAAGAGAGAGTTCGAGAACCGCACAGTTGGGTATGATCAGATTATGTGGTGCTGTCACGAAGCAAGCTATCCAACATACCGAGAATGGCAATCAGTACATGGATCTCACCATCAACAACAAGCCCGCTTGTGCAATGGTGGATACCGGAGCAACTCAAAATTTCGTGACTGAGGCTGTCGCAAAGAGATTAGAATTAAAGCTTGATCCAACCAAATCTCAAATCAAGACTGTGAATGCCGAGGTACAAAATGCTCATGGGGTAGCTAATGGAGTTGGTGTCAAATTGAGAACTTGGAAAGGTATGACAAACTTTACTGTAATCGCTATGGATATCTTTGACATCATACTGGGGCAAGAGTTCCTTAGACATTGTCATACTTTGATCGACCCCTACCTCCAACGTCTCTTGGTTATTGAGCAAGAAAGATCTTGCATGGTACCTACAATGACTATGCCGCACGGACAGATCCAAGCACAACTCTCAGCCATGCAGGTTGTCAAGGGGATCAAGAAGGGGGAGCTGACGTTCGTGGCAACCATCATAAGTCTGTAGGAGGACCGAAGTTTTCAAGAGACAGTGCCTCCTTGCATAGAAAATTTGCTTGAGGAAAACAAAGATGTAATGCCCGAGGAGTTCCTAAGCACTTGCCGCCTAGGCGAGATGTGGATCACAAAATTGAGTTGTAGTCAGGGGCTAATCCACCCGCATTTGCCCCATATCGTATGACACCGCCTGAGCTAGAGGAGCTCAGGAAAAAATTGAAGAGCTGTTAGATGCTGGTCACATTCGCACATCAAAGGCACCTTTCGGTGCACCAATATTGTTCCAAAAGAATAAGGATGGGTCGTTGTGCTTGTGCATAGACTACCGAGCAGTTAATAAGGTCACAGTGAAGAATAAGTACCCGGTCCCACTCATTGCTGACTTGTTCGATAGACTTGGGCAAGCCAAGTGCTTTACCAAGGTGGATCTTTGCAAGGGCTACTACCAGGTTCGCATTGCAGAGGGGGATAAGCCGAAGACAACATGTGTGATCCTTTGAGTGGTTAGTGATTCCCTTCGGCTTAACCAATTCACCGGCCATATTTTGCACCCTTATGAACAAGATTATTCATCCCTAGCTTGATCAGTTCGTGGTAGTGTACCTAGACGACATAGTCATCTACAACAACACCTTGGAGGAGCACATGGAGCACTTAAGGAAGGTTTTCCAAGTCTTGCGGGAGAATGAGCTATACATCAAGAGGGAGAAATGCGAGTTTACACAATCATAGAAGCACTTCTTAGGCCATGTTATTAGCAATGGCGAGCTACGCATGGACGAGGCTAAGGTACGTGCTATCCAGGAGTGGGAGGCACCTATAAAGGTAACAGAGTTGATATCCTTCCTTGGACTTGTTAATTACTATCATCAGTTCATCAGTGGCTACTCAGCAAAGGCTGCACCATTGATGGAGTTGCTAAAGAAGAACAAGCCATGGGTTTGGATGGAGCATTGTCAAAGGGTGTTTGAAGGCCTCAAGGCAGTTGTAACAGAGGAACCAGTCTTGGCATTACCTGAATTTTCCAAGACATTTGAGGTGCATACAGATGCCTCAGATTTTTCCATTGGGGGTTCTTGATGTAGGATAAGCTTCCCATAGCATTTGAGAGTCGCAAGTTAAATGAGACAGAGCGACGTTAAACGGTACAAGAGAAGGAGATGACTGCCATTGTGCATTGCCTTCGTACATGGTGACATTATTTGCTCGGGTCAAGGTTCGTGGTCAAGACCAACAATATAGCTACTAGCTACTTTCAGAAACAGAAGAAGCTCACACCAAAATAGGCTAGGTGGCAGGATTTCTTGGCCGGATTTGATTATGTACTGGAGTATAAGCCGGGCAAAGGTAACGTTGTAGCCGATGCCTTAAGCTGGAAAGCCAAACTTGCTGCAATCACTTCGACAAGATGGGACATTCGTGAGGCTATAAAAGAAGGCATGCAACATGATCCATCAGCCAAACAACTTACGAGTTAGCCAACTAGGGAATACAAGACGTTTTTGGGTCGAAGACGGCCTACTACTTACCACAGGTCGGCGGTTCTACGTGCCTAGGTTTGGAGACATTAGACGACGCATCATAAGGGAGAGTCATGACACAATGTGGGCTGGTTATCCAGGCCAACGTCGCACTAAGGCCTTGGTTGAGTAAGTCTACTATTGGCCACACATGCGAGATAACATAGAGTGTTATGTGCATACTTGTCTTGTATGTCAACAGGACAAGGTTGAGCAACAAAAACCCGGAGGACTTTTAGAGCCACTACCAGTTGCAGAACATCCATGGGAGAGCGTGACTATGGACTTTATCACTTTCCTACCGAAGTCTGACGGTTATGGTACTATTATGGTGGTGGTGGATAGATTTTCCAAATATGCCACATTCATGCCCGCCTCACCAGGTTGCACTACCAAGGAAGCTGCCAAACTATTCTTTAAGAACGTGGTGAAGTATTGGGGCTTACCAAGGCATATTATCAGTGACCGTGACCCCCGTTTTACTGGAAACTTTTGGAGAGAGTTATTCGACATACTTGGCACGGAACTACATTTTTCCACCCTCAAACGGATGGACAAACGGATTAGGTCAATGCCTTACTAGAATGCTACTTGAGGCATTATGTAAGCACGCATAAAAAAGATTGGGAAAGGCTCCTAGACATCGCCCGATTCTCTTATAACTTGCAGCGGAGTGAGTCCAGGGGGAGGACACCATTTTAGCTAGCCACATGCCAACAGCCACAAACTCCACATTCCTTACCATCCGCGTTTGAGGGAAAGAGTTTGGAGGCTTATCATATGGCCAAAGGATGGGCTTGACACTGCTAAGTCCTATTTGGATAGGGCAACTAAGAAGATGAAGAAGTTTGCGGACCGTAAGCGGCGTCCCATAGACTATAGAGTTGGGGACATGGTCATGGTGAAGTTTAACCCAAGACAGTTCAAGGCACTATGGGGCATGCATCAGAATCTGATTCGCAAGTATGAGGGGCCATTTAAGATCGTAGCCAAGGTAGGCAAGATCTCATACAAGCTTGACATCCCATCGTATCTTAAGATCTACCATGTCTTCCATGCTAGTATGCTTAAGCCATATCATGAAGATAAGGATAATCCGAGTAGAGGCCAATCAAGTCGAGCACCTATGACTATCACCTCCTCGCATGATAGGGAAATTGAGGCTATCATAGATTACTAAGCCAGGAGAAAACAAGGGCAAAAAGCCACCGCTATGTTCCTCGTCTATTGGAAAGGGCAATCACCGGAGTAGGCCACGTGGGAACGATATGAAGACTTGTGGCAATTCAAAGATAAGATCCGAGAGTTTATGCAGCAACACTGCACCGGGATCGTCGCAATATTAGGTGGGGGAGAGAGTGATGACCCGCCATATCATCATGCCACGTATGCACCATTTAAAATATATTAATGCCATGTGGAAGCTTACATAAGAAGAAGGCTAGCATTTGTGAGAAGATTATAGGGAAGTATGGACATTTCCTTTGGAAGACCCTAGATCCTTATGGAATTTCTAGGAAAGTCCTTGGAATCTTCTAGGCTTGTAGAAAATTCTAAAGGGTGTACTTATTTGTAAATATTAAGGACTTGTGTAACAATTAATATTTACACTCTAGCCCCTAGGAGACTAGTATATAAAGGGGGCCATCCATTTGTAATTCACCAAGCAAAAGCAACTCAAGTTCTCTCTAATACAAAGCTTCCTTTAACAATTCTCTTGTGTTCTTTCTACCATTATCTTAGAGATCTTGAGTTTAGTAAGGCTGACTTGGCATAGCAAGAACGTGAGAAAGTTGTGCAAGATCATGAGCGAGTTTTCAAGTGTCGCGCGTGTACTTAATTAACGACTAAGGACGTGATAATAAGCAGATAAATTGGATAACACATAATATGCATTAGACAACAAATAGTCTATTTTTCTAGCCCCTTCCACTACATTCCTCAATTTACTTACACTACTCATGTCTAAAATGAAGAATCTTTGATCTAAAATTATGTGCATAATAGCTCACTTATTTTCAGCTAGGAATTTGATCACAAACAGGAGTGTTATCAACTTGTAAAATCAAGTGCTAGCCGTTGAATTCCACGGATATTGATAGTCCCTTCCACAACATTTCCTCAATTTCCTATTTAGTTCTAAAGTGAAATGCCTTTTATTTAAATTTTTGTTAACAATGCTCTCATGTTGGATGCTTGATTGCTCTGATAACCATAATCATGGTTGTCAAGCCTCCAAAATAATGTTGGAGCTTTCATCATATTGATGTCAATTGCCTAGATTTTCATAGTCCGTGATCTTTATTTGTGACTTATGTTAGATATCTTTATTCGAGGTTTCTCTAAATAGATACTGTAATGATCCGACCGGTCGTTTTGAGCTCTAGCGCATTTTCCGGCGGTTTGGGGCCTTGAGTAGCTTCACTTAAGCTATTATGACTTGTACGTGTGCTAAGAATTTAATTTCGGGAAGTTTAGAGTTAATTTGGGAAAAAATTTCTAAATTCGAAGCTTTAAGTTGAAAAGTTGACTAAGGTTTGACTTTTGAGTAAACAACAACAGAATCGAGATTTGAAGGTTCTAATAGGTTCGTATAATGATTTTGGTTTTGGGCGTATGTTCGCGTTGAGTATTGGATTACCCGAGAGCATTTCAGTGTTTATTATGAAAAGTTGGCATTTTGAAGGTTTAAGAATTTCCTAAGTTTAGTTTGAAATGAACTTTGGTGTTATCGAAGTACGTTTGGGGTTCTGAGACTTGGAATATGTTCATATCGTGATTTGTGACTTGCACGCATAGTTTGGTGTCATTCCAAAATGTTTTGATATGATTCGGACGCGTTCGTGGAAGTTTGGAAGTTTCAAAGTTTAAAGAAAGGTTTCGATCGTTGATATGTAGTTTTGGTGTTGTTTGATGTTATTTTAGGCCTCGATATAGTTCGTGTCATGTATTGGGACTGGTTGGTATGATTGGATGGGGTCTCGGGGGTCTCAGGTGTGTTTCGGGGTGGGTTTGGACCAAGTTTGGCTAAGTTGTTGTAGCTAGTTTGCTAGTGCTGTTGTTATTCTTCGCGAACGCGAAAGGGCTCACGCGTTCGCGAAGAAGGAATTTTGGACTGGGCCTTTTTGTTGTACGCGTTTGCGATAAGCAAGTTGCGTTCGCTAATGTGTGGGCAGTTGTGCTCCGCGTTCATGATTGGCAGGTTGCATTCGCGTAAGGTAAGCTGGACCTAGGAAGTTTTTGGCCTACGCGTTCGCGAGGTTGGTTCCGCATTCGCGATGGTCAGGCTTGGAAAGGCATCGCGTTCGCGTGCCCGTATTCACGAAGGAGGAATTTGGAGCTGAAGAAGGTTGTGCTTTGCGAACGCGGTGGCAGTATCACGTTCATGAGGAAGGTTGGACTGGGCAATGTTCTTGTTATATTGAGGGTTTGACTCATATTTACTTCACTTCTTCCATGGGAGCCGATTTTGGAGCAATTTTTGAGTGCCATTTTCATCATCTATTGGGGTAAGTGATGTCTTCACATTGTGAGTTAAATACATGGTGTATATAAGAATTTAAACATAAAAATATGTGGAAAATAATGAGATTTTGAATAAAACCTAGAATTTGGCATTTTTGTATTTTGGCCATGGATTTGGACATGTTATTTGGAATAAATCATATATATAAGTTCACAATTTTATGGGTAAAGTTTATCTTTGAAATTTTTTGAAATCTGAGCATGTGGGCCCGATGGTTGATTTTTATCTACCCTTTGAACAGAGTTGGGAACTACTTAAATTTATTAATTATGAGTATTAGGGTGTGTATTGATTGATTTGCACATTTTTTAAACTAGTTTCGAGATGTTTGTCTTTGAGTTGAGGTGTTAGAGAGGCGCTGGAGAAGGTTATGGAACTTCGGAGTGAGGTAAGTCTATTCTCTAACCTTGTGAGGGGAAAACTACTCCCTAGGTGATATTTGTTGTTATGTGCAACTAGTTGTGGGTGCTACGTACGCCGAGGTGGCGAGAGTCCGTACGTAGCTAAAGCATGTTTATGTCCGAGTAGACTTAGGATCTTATCATGTAATATTTGAATTATTTTAATTCATTCTGCTGTCTTAATTCATTGAAGTTATGATTGATTTAAGAAAAAGATATATGTGAACTAGGCCAAGCCTTAACACCTTAAGTTTTGGGTGAGTTATTCAAGGAATGATAGAGATTATATTCATACTTAGCTCATATGTTGTATTGTAAACACGTGTCTCGTAGTTTGGTAACTTCCTTCATTTTCTTGTGGAGCGGGACGAACGCATCGGCAGTATATAGATGCATCTATAGATCGTTCCGCACGTCCCTCAGCAGTGTACACATGTCACGACCCAAATTCCCAACCTTAGGGATCATGATGGTGCCTAATACCACACTTTCTAGGCAAGCCAATGTTAGAATTCAATTAGCTATTTTCCTTTGATTATTTACTTAAACACAATAAAACAAATTTAAAGTAAGTTAAATCTAATGATTTCCCAACGAATAACTTCATAAATAAAATGTTAAACAAATAAATAAACCGAGCCATGAACTAAATATTTATATAACTCTAAGACTACCCCAGGGTCTGGTGTCACAATTCACGAACTTCTAAGAATACTACATATAATGGGCTGAAAGAAATAATATATCTGTTTTGAGTAAAATAAAACAATCGCTATAAAACTAGGAGAAGACTTCAGGAATCTGCAGACGCCGACATATATACCTCGTGTCTCCAAATGATGAATGACCGCTACTAAAATCTCTAATGTTGGCCGGTACCTGGATCTGCACAAAATAGTGCAGAGTGTAGTATCAGTACAACCGACCTCATGTACTGAGTAAGTGTCGAGCCTAACCTCGACGAAGTAGCGACAAGGCTACGGCGGGGCATTAACAATATAACATGTGAACAATATAAAAAATAAAGCAAACAGGAAATTCTAAAATAAACAAACAATAACTGTACCAGCAATTTAAAATAACTCAGCCACCTTTTTCATGTCTCAGCTATAACCAATTCTCACGTAAATTTCCAATTTTCCCAACTTTGACTTTACAATAAAAGTAGTGCAAAATTATGAAAAATAGTAAGGTAAAACAGTAAGTTTTCAATTCTTTATTTTTGAAAATCAGTAAAATATAAGTATCCTCCCTTATTGCTCCTTGTTGTGGTGTGTAACCCGCTCCCACCTTTCCACCCTTATTGCTCCTCCATATATATATATATATATATATATATATATATATATATATATA